>CAJNDV010017936.1:350-51405 GCA_905221635.1 Symbiodinium sp. CCMP2456 | reverse complement strand
CAACAAACAAAAAAATTAAAAAATTAATGCTATTTAGCCCTAAGTAGATACATACTGTCACAACCAGAAACCCCAGGCCTGCTCTACTGTGCTGCCTTCTTAGGGTTGCCATTCAATTTGGAGCTGTCGGGACTGGGGCTGATGGGCGAGAGTCTCGACGCAAAGAAACACTCTCATCACACCTTCTCCTGAATCTGCATGCAGACTAGAGCAGGACGAGCAGGACCCTCTGCTTGCTGATTGTACAGCTCAGGCCCGCTCGCAGGCTCGGGCTGCATCTGTGGCAGAGCGATTCTGGTTTCGGTGTCTGGCTTTCGGAATCAGATGATCTCGGGGAATCTAAGGAAGGCCTTTCTGGAGCTTGAGTCTCTCAAGTCAAAGTTGGCCGCGGCCAAAAACGCACGTTGCAAGTAGTAGGATGTCGCCCACTGTGCACCCGAGGATGCAAAGTCAATTCTCAAACCTGGCACCTCTGCAATGGATTGCTGCGACTACGACAGCCGCATTTGCATACCGAAGAAACCCACTCTCCGAACAAGGCAAGCCCACAGTGAGAAACGCTGCGTGAACCTATTCGTGTCGAATCCTTGGCTGGGCGATTTAGTGGTTGGACATCCTCAAAAGCCGGCTGATAAGGGAACAGGACCCATAGAATCCATGGAATGGTAGCAGGTAGCGGCTGGGAAACTGGAGGTGTCCGTCCGGCAGCTTAAGCAATGACTCTAGCCTAAAAGGCAGCATCGCACATTTCAAAGGGCTTGGAACGACCAACACTCAAACCCCGTCTGGTGATGTAGCAAACGCGGAGGCTTTTCCTCGAAAGTGAACAAACAGCCGTTGTGTTGCGAACACATGCTCAGAGTTTGGGCCTGCACGCCGGTGCCCACTTGCGCAGCCAGATCGGACAACCTTCCGCTGCCAACGGCACGTTGCTCGGTTCAAAGGCTATGTGGCTAGGCTCTAGGGCTTTGAGATTTGCTTGGATTTCTGGGACTAGAGTAAAACGGGTTCAGGCTTACTCAGTGTTTGAAGATGTCAGTGGACGCTGCCTGCTGGTACTAGCGCAGGGAACTTGGCGGGCTGAGGAAGATCATAAGAGCTCTGTTTGAGGGCGCCTGGGCAATCCAGGAAGAGGTAAGCCCTTTGGAACTTTGTCAGGATGTAAGCAATTCTCTATGATTGTATATCGTGCTTAAGCTGTTTCATGTGAGCTGAGGCACGGTACGGCAGGAGCCACGGGAATGTCTTCGAACTCCTCGTCATCGTCGTCGTCCCGCGACCGAGTAGGCCTGTTAGTAGATGTGTGACTGAACACATACAAGATTGAAACAACTGTCTTTTCCGCTGCAGACCTGTTCCTGGTTTACGCAACCGCAAAGTGCGACTTAGGCACGTCGGCTCTGTGTACGAAGGCTTTTAGGCATGCCTGGAAGCTCAACGCTCCGTCTTGTTGATGGAAGTTCTGTCAGAACTTGATAAGTCTGTCCTGACCTTAAGCAACGTCCTCAACACTGGTTATTGACACCTGGGCTGCATGGCTGATGCTTGTGCTCGTTACATTATGGTTAGTGCTGGCAGGTTGATTATTCGCGACTCCTTGAACCTATCTGCACCATCGCTTCACTGCATATTGCTTTGCAGCACTCGCGGGCAGGGCATGGTCCAGTGCTGATGGTAAAGCCCACAAAGCCTGGAAGCCTTGCAGCCTTCTCTCGTGAGTCCAGGGCTTCGGCGCCGGTCGCGGTGCAGGCGCCACAGGCGCTGCGGGTGCCGCCGGTGTGGGGGCTGGGGCGGCCTCGCTTCACTGCAAAAAGCGGGGTTCAGAGTTCCAGAATGAGGGGTTGCACAGCCTGTGCATCCTATGCATTCGAGGCGCCAAGGTCGAGGACACCAAAGCCGGGGATCTTCTGTGCTGTAGCTTGGTTGTGCCAGCCACTGTTGTCATTACGGAGGGTCTTCTCGTTTAAGTGCCCAAAGACGTCCTGTCCGGCTGTTGGTCTTGTGCGAGCGCGGAAGGTTCCCTATCCATGCAAAAGCAATGGGCTGTCAAACGTCCGAGTCAGAAGAGGCCTCTAAAGAACATGCGATGCTCTGCTAGCTGCTAAGTAGGTGACAGGTCAAGCAAGGGATTGCACAAGGAAGTTCACGCAGAAAGTTGACTCAGTCAAAATTAAATCAACCTGCGGGCCCTAGTCGAAAGCCCTGCATGGCCCCTGCAGCCCCGCAGCACCGGCACCTCCACGCCGGCGAGCTGCGCAGAGAGGTCAGCTAACCTCACACACTGCTGATTCTGCTTCTGCCACATGCTGCGTCTTCTACTAGCCAATGGCTCGTCCTTGCTGTGCTTCCTCTATTTTGCTTTCTGAGTATCGCTGTGCCCTGTCGTCCGAGCGACCAGAACCCCACCACTGCCCCCGCCTCTGACACGACTAACTAGCTGGTAGCCTGTGCCCGGAATGATCCACACTTCACAAAGGCCGACAACATCTTTCAACCGTTTACATGTGAAGTCTCCTGAAGGCTCCTAACTCACTCAGGAGTCCCGGCCCCATGGGCGGTGCGACGCAGAAGTCTTCCTCTTCCTCCTCGCTGTCATCCCTGAGAGGCCACGCATGGCTTTCCGCCGAACAGGATATGGGAGATTGAAGCTGTGTCTATGACCACGACGACGACGACGACGACGACGACGATAACGAGGACACACTGACGACCGACAATGATATATGATCCAAGAATAAAACCTCCGAAGTTTATGGCCTGCAGCCCTCGCAGTCACGGGAAAGCGCAAAGTAAGATTGTCATCGTGGGACGGAGCAGATGAAAGGCCCGGTTCAAGAAGCTCTCTGGTAACCTGCTGTTCTCATCGCCTTCTCCACAGAGACAGGAAACCATTCGCAGCGTCCTAAACCTAGGGGGGGCCCTTCAGAAAAACGGTACCTTGAACATGCTGCCACCCAAAGCGAGACTCAACGATCAACTGCGAACCCTCAAGGCCTAAAGCTGCCATCCTCTCAACCCTTGTGCCCGCAGAGCCTTTGCTTGTTCATCCGTCTTTCACGGGCTTTGGCCTGTCGTTGCCCGGCCGGGTTGGGCGTTTTCAGGGTCCCTGAGCACTTCGGGTTATGTTTCGGGTATTGCTGGGACTTGGGATAACGCTCGTTGGCTGTAAGCCATTGTAAGCCTTCACATTGCCACGGAGTGCTGGGGTCCACAAGAAGGCTTGTGCTTGGGTGCTCCCTTGCAAATACGAACACGATCAGTCGATGGTCCTTGTCCAACCAACTCCCGATTCAAAAGGATCCAAACAACAGAATTCGCATTCAATCCACACCAACATAGACATAAGCCTGTTCAGCGTAGCTTCCGTGGCTCAGCATGTTTATGCCTTGCGGCCGTCTTCCGCTCCCGGAGTTAAGCCTGCTCCTCCTCCATCTTCTGCTTCTTCCTTTCCAAGGCCTGCTGGCAGTACGGGATTCTCGGACGACCCTCTGAATTCGTCCTTGTGCACTTCCCTCATTCTTGTAGTAAACTTACTTTACTCGAAGTACTTCTGTTCCATTAACTTTTGGGACATGGGGGCCCGAGAGTCTTAAATTGATGGCGGCTTGACTGTACCGGCAGCGTCTCTGAACGCGGGAACCCAAGGCTTGGAGCCTCGGCTGTCTAATTCCGACCCCGGGGGGCACATCATCCTTGTCTATCTCGATCAACTAGACCTGAGCCTGAAGATCTCCTTAGTTCGGGCGTGGGAGGCCACCGGCTCGCCTGCTTCTCTGCAGTGGAGCGCTGCTCCTCCGCGAGGCGGGCCAGGCCCTGAGAAGCAAAGCGGAGAGAGCTGCTTTCTTTGGTACTGTAGCATGGTCTCCTGGGTGGAGTGTTGCGAAGTTCTGGCTGTGTGGTACTTAGTGAGTGCTTTAGTGCTGAACCCGCCTTTTGCCTTTCTGCTGCGCACATTGGCGACCTCAGCGCTGCTGGAAGGATCCTGTGCTCTTGGTCTTCAAAAGCGCAGAGTTCTTTGTTTGTCTTTCACAGCAGCCTTGCTGTCACGACCAGCATGGGGAGCCAGCATGATCTGAAGGTGAGTGCGCTTGCCGAGATACTTGCTGCGTCGCCCGCGCAAGTAGCCGACAGCTCCTGGAGATAGTTGTCATTTGCCAAGTCGGCTGAGCATAGCACCACAGCTCCCCCGCCTCCCGAGAAGTGACAGCCCGCATTTGCTTGTACCAACCCTCCCCGCGCGAATCCAGCAGAATCGTAGCTGTTGATACTGCCAACGCAGTTCCATGCCACCGCAGCTGCATCGCCGGGACCGCCCTCAAGCCTCATGGAGCGAAAGCCAGAACTTGCCGACGAGCAGCGGTCCAGGCAGCCGTGACAGTGGTTCTCGCTGGTATTTCTAAGGTTGATCTCCGTATGTGGGTCGCCTTCGCAGTCGTCTGAGCTGTACAAGCGAAGTATGGCCGCCACGCTGGAATCCACGGAAAACACAGTGGTCGAAGTCGTTGTCAATGACGTCGTTCCATCTGCCCCGGCGCCCCTCGATTGAAGAAGGATCACTAACGAAGCAGCAAGGCGAGAAGCAAGTCCATGGCCCAGCATCGCAGGTAACACCGTGGCTCACAAGACAAGACGAGTTTCCCTCTACAACTGTAGCAAGTCCTTTAGGTCTTGAAAGACACGAGCCGACCCAAATTCCGTCAGCCCCTCCTTCTGGCTTCTGAGAGTCGCAAAATGAGTCGAGAGATCGCGTGCCAGGTTCAGAATTAGGACAGGCACCAATCTCCAAAGCACCGCCTTGTTGTAAGTCTCCTCCTCCTGCTGCCGCTTGCGCTCCTCGGCAGCGATCCTTTCGGCCTCTGCACTCATCAAAGCTTTGAAGTTCAGTCATTGAGGCTGTTCAAGGGCACACCACAGGCTCGCATCTGCGCCTCAACCACACAGTCTGTGCAAGTATCAGCAGAACCCTTGAACCGAACTCAACATCCACAGACCCCTTGAAGGTTCCAAGAACACGTGCGGGGCCGCTGCCTAAACATGATGCAACCTCTGGGCTGGCCTCTCGCTTCCGAAGATCGGCCTCCCTCTCTTCATCCTGTGTACTCGGCGAGGTGTTTATGGCATTTGCAGATTTTTGGGGAGGAGGAGGAGGACCACTTGGCTAAGGCCCAGAACATCAAAGAGGACTTGTCCCTGTGCTACGTGCAAAACTCTAAGGTGTTCCAGCTTCGGGAAGCTTCGAGAGGACTTTCCGGGATCCTTGCTTGCAGATTGCATGCTCGCCTACTAGGGCTCCCTGTTCAGATGTGTTGTCTCTGCCTCGGCTCCTTCTCGAGCTGCTGAGGCCGATTGAGTTTCTCTTGATCCTGATAGTTCGCCCAGTTCCCCAGACCCAATTCAATGGCAGTCTGCTTGCCTGGCGCCTCTGCTGGGCCGGGTCAGCAGTGAGGAGCGTTTCCTGCTTTATCCCATCCGTGCACTCGGCATGCTGCTCTAGGGCTTTAGGGCCCAACGGGTCAGCATCAAATCAGCACTCTTGTCCAAAGAACTGTGGGATCGAATCCTGTCAAACGAGAACCCTACAACTACTCTGCCACAAATTCATGGCATGGCCGGTCATGGAAACCCGTTCGCATCGGCGCTCGCACATCATCATCGGCACGGCCTGCAACAAACACAGGAGCAGCACCGCTTGTGACGAGTCATTATCCGTCCAACTTCGAGCGTCGGCTGCAAGCAGTAAGAACTCGGACTATGGATGACGCTTACTGCAGAACTGTAGGAGTTAACAGTTTTCAACTCTGGGACGGGTTGAATGCGACACCAACAGCCTGCACTTGAGAGTTGCGCGATGAAGTCTTGGGTTCTGTGACACGTCCTGGTTCTTCAGATATGGCCTCCACCGAAGAAGCCTGTGGCAAAGGTCCCAGTTGGTGCTGCTGCTGCAGGTACAGGTACATGTGCCGCTGGCACTGCCAGCGCTGCAGTCTGGAACGGAGCATGCAGCGGCCGCACAGGCGCACGCTGCGGCTCAGGCGCCTGGGAGTTGGGAGTGCAGGCAAGCTGGCGAAGGGTTTCTTAGGCGTCAAGCACGACATAGCAATTGTCGCTGCGAGCTCCTTAACCCTCAATGCGCCCCCCCCTCCACCACCCTCGGATCTGTGGCGCGGCACTGCCCCCTCGCCCACGAGGAGGTTTAGTGCCTGCTGCAGGCAGAAATGACAAGCAGTAGAAGAACTTCGAAAGTTGATCCATCCGACTCGGGGTAGCTTGCGGCACGGAGGTGACCAGGGCATTCGTTGCAAAGACTCCGTCACACCTCTCTGAACAAGTTGTCGAACAATCCCAGCACTTGGACTTGAAGCCAACCTTCATTGTGCTGACTACGGCAACAGAAGACAGTTAATTAAACACAGTGGCTTCTTCTGTGACAGTTGATGTGACAAACATATCCGCCGGAAGAGAGAAGCTCTGTTGAAGCCTGAACCCTCCGCCCTCGTAAGTTGAAAGGCGCTGCAGCGCACGCCTCGCTCAGATTCCAGCCATTGGCCCGCAAGACCTGCCGAGGTGGCTTTGGAATACATGGGCGTTGATCTAAATTAATCTATCCCCGAGTGACCTTCTTCACAAAAAATATGATTTTCTTTAGCGGAACTTTCGCCCCAGCTTCCGCGCGCCCTTCGCGGACACATATTCAAGCATATAACAGTTCTATGAGGGCTCTTTACATGCCCTATAAGACTCTGTCAGAGTTTTAGTATGGGCGTTCTTACGCGTTTTAGACATTAAGGTTTAGGGTTCAAGGTTCGGCGTGTAGGGTGCGGGGCTAAGTTGAGGCCGGTTAAGGGTTTGGGCGGCCGAAGGTCCATGCTCTCGGCTGAAGTGCTAATGCAAAAGCTAGTGCGAGTTGTGGTATGTGGCACCAGTAGCCATAAAGAAATGGCAATGGCACGTTGCTTTCATATGGCAAACTCGACTTTAGCAGGACACTTTGACGAATCTTTCGCGCTACGCGCACTAGCTAGTACTAGTACTCGTACTCGTACTATCATTAGTAGTAGTCGTAGTAGGAGTAGTAGGAGAAGCAGTAACAGTAGCAATAGCCGGAGCACTACTAATAGAAACCACACGCCACATCATCAACAAGATCACTATCACGACGAGAAGCAAAAGTAAAATGCGAACTAAAATGGACCACTTGTTTGAGAAACTTAAACTCCTTGAGTGTCTACGCTCTTGAGCCTGAGCTCCAGCCCAATCAGCCCACTCTCGCACATAAATACATGCATGCATACATGCACACCTCCACCAAAAAGAGAACAACCATATCTCTGAAATCCCTGGTGAAGGACACAGTCTTCGCAAGTCTGCAAACTACAGTAACTACAGCCCTTCTTCTTCCGCGCTCACAGCGTCCCACAACTCGGTAGAAAAGCTGAACCTCCTCCGCCAGCATGCGGTCGGCACCCGGGCCGAGGGCTTCCAGCAGCCGATCGAGCCTGAACAAAACGCTGGGAATGGCATGCCGGGTTGAAGCTTCCGCAGAGACCGGCTGAGGCTGGCGGTCCACACAAGACCGACGAAATCCATCAAAGCTTGAAGTCTTAACTTAGCTCACTATCTTGCCTATAGATTTGCCAGCGAACTTTCTGGAGAGTAGCTTTGCTGCCTCACGGCCTAGCATGTCAAGTCTGAAAGTCTTCGACCTTCCGGGCTTGGGGCAGTGTGCCAAAGGATACCGCATGGACCAGAATGTATTGTATAGGGAGCTTCAGCTACTGCACCCTGCAGACACGCAGCGATGCAAGGAGCAGCTCGAAGGCGTCAAGCCCGAATCCGAGTCCGAACATCTCACCTCTTGGGAGTCGAGTAATCGATGAATCGAACGGAAGTCGAATGGTATCAACCCCTCGTTTTGGCGAAGAGACAAGGCTTGAGGCAGAGGCTTCTCGTTGTTGTCCATCTTCCGCTCCGATGCTCAGCGAGGTTGGGCATGAGTCATCGTTCTTGTGCAGTGGGCTTTTGAGGCCAAGGAGCTTTGTGGGGAAATCTGCTGTGTTGCAGGTTGGGTCTGTCGCAGAGTCTTGCGTGTGGTCGAAGAGATCCAAGCTCTGATTTCATTGTCGGTTTGCACTAGAGCCGAAAATCGGAGTGCAAGGCCAGGCATCGAAGTGTCATGTCATGTGCATCTCACATGTGGACCCAGCACACTAACCTTAACAGACCAACATGAGTTGTCGTATCACGTGTAGCACACCTAGCCCTCAACTCAGTATCCAGCCACAGCCACGGCCGACCTTTTCTTCGTCGAGATCCGGGTTGGCTGCAGGCCGGCTCCAAAGCAACACAACGGCGCCCATGCTTCAAACCCTTCAAAATCAGCATGGTCAGGCCCCAGAGATTGAGGCCATCCTAACATGTGGCTCCAGAACACCTCGGCTGTCTTCAGTTCTCCGACCTCCAAGTTCTGATGTTTTGCGTTTGGAGTTTGAAGAGATCAGCGGAGTTCTGGGCTCGATGTCTAAAAGCATTGGGGGCTATAGCCGGTCTGGAAAGAAACTACGAATCCTTTCGCTTGCTAGGCCCTGCTAGGCCTGTGACCTCCAGGGTCTTTCCAGGCGGCTATTTAGCGTGCGGGCACGCTCGTGCGACATGGAAGTCTCAGACGAAGCCTTCTGCGCTGGCTTAGCTGCGCCTGCCTGCGGACCTCGATCCGCGCGCAGTTTCCGCAAGTTCACGTGCTTTGCCCCGCGCTTCGCACCGCGCTTCGCACGGAGCCGGACTCTGAGGCTTTGAGGCTGCACTTTTGGCTGCCCAAGCACTCCTCAAGGCCAAGAGGAATCCCTATATGTGGCAACACGGCACAGGCTCGAACTACAAAAACGGCACCCGACTATCTCCGATAAAATCATAAGCATGGTTGGCCTTCTAAGTCCTTCGAGGTGGGCTTTGCCGATTTCGGCGCGCCTGTGTCTGACGTGCTGCCAGGGGACAGGGACGGGTCTGCCTTCGTCCCGCAGAGTGGGCAATCATCTCCGAAGCCCAGCTTTCGGGATGGTTGGGGGTCTGCGTGGAAATTTAGAGCTCCATGTTGCTCTGCTTCAAAGCTGAGGTGTGAGAGTTTCACATGTCAGTGTCAGTGATGCTAACTCTGTCCCACGTCTTGCTGCAAAGCGGGCTTCGGGCTGAGATCTTGCAACCCAAACTGCGCCCGCTGCTTTTCAAGAGGTAGTCTCTCGGTCCTAGGTGCTGCCTACGGAAGTGGAGAGACCAAGCCTTGGACCCTTCTGAATATAGCTTCGCCGTTGGCCTTTGAGAGTGTGGTGAACTACATGTTGCAGTCACGGTGCTCTTGGGATCCCCGTTCCATCCGCTCTCAGGCTTCCTCGCCATCCTTGGCGTCGCCCTTGTCTGCCTTCTTCTTCTTGGCCTTCTTGGGATTGGCCTGCAAGCCAATGGCTGATTACTGCTGTGGTCGGGTGATGGGCCCTTGGAGAGGAGAGCAAGGATAAGATAGTTACTTGTCGCGATACAATCACAATTATGCGGGGGGGCCGACACAAAACTTGAAATTAGATCTCCAGATCTGACCGCTCTTGGACTAAATCTCCAGGCTGTTCCCGACTCAAGCCGAGCATGCGGGCAAAGCTCCAGACCACGCGTTCAACACTTGCAGAAGCCCAGCTGAACAAGGCTGGAGATGCTGAGTGGTGGGCTGAGGTTGCCAGCAGCTTCTTCATGTCCTGAGGTAACTTCCAAGCTGTCGATCGTCATTCGCAACTCAGACTGCCGACGACTAGCCACAAACACATGCTGGTTAAGTCATCATTCTTTGGGCAACCTGTCGATGCCGCTTGCATACCTGTCCTCGTCCACGACAGAAAGCTCTGATGCGGCCTGAGGGTGGCAGATGCAAGGAGAGACCTTAAGCCTTAAGGGACACTCGCAAGCCTTACGTAAACATCTCGACATCTGCGCTTCCCACCCCGCACGCCACCGTAGACAATGGCTCCAGGTCGGTGTGCCTGCTCCTGGAGCTTGCCCAGGGCGAGACCCGTGATCTTCTTCGTGCCGCCAGGCAGCAAGAGCCTCTTGTAAGAACAACATGGACGACTCTAACAATGGTGGCGATGCCGCTGGTGGTGTGGCCGAGGATAGTGCCGCTGCTGATGACGGTGATGGTGATGGTGATGGCGATGGCGATGGCGATGGTGATGGTGATGGTGATGGTGATGGTGATGGTGATGGTGATGGTGATGGTGATGGTGATGGTGATGGTGATGGTGATGATGATGGTGATGATGATGCTGATGAAGATGCTGATGATGCTGCTGATGGTGATGATGATGATGATGATGATGCTAATGATGTTGCTGATGATGATGATGATGATGATGATGATGTAGATTATGATGATGATGATGGTAATGGTGATGACGGTGATGCTGATGCTGATGCTGATGCTGATGCTGATGCTGATGCTGATGCTGATGCTGATGCTGATGCTGCTGATGATGATGATGATGATTATTATGATGATGATGATGATGATGATGATGATGATGATGATGATGATGATGCTTATGATGATGACGATGATGATGATGATGATGACGATGATGATGACAGTGATGATTTCAGACGGTACCACTCAGCAACACGCGACATTGACCTGCTGAAGAGCCTTATTCGATGCCTAGCCACCCTTGAATCGACATCAGCATCCTCAACCATCGGACCGGAATGACACGCAAGCCTGTCCCCAACCTCTGGAGACGGCGCGCCAACCCCAGACTAAGCCCACGACAGGGTGAATTTAAACTGCGCAGCAAATTCCTCAGAGGCATCTACTGGCAAGCAGCAGAGATTCTGGGGTGCCTAACTGTCATGTTCGCTTGAAAGGTTACAGGCTTCAGGTTCTGGAAGAGCCTGGTGAATTCGACGGCTTTCTCGGGTCTGCTTTGCAGCTCTACACTTCGAAAGAAAACTAGCAAGTCCTATCACAGCAGCTATTTGTAGCCGAGACATGCTAGGACACTTACCCAGAAAGCATTCACAGCGGCGGTTTCCCTGTAACCTGGAAACGGGGCCTGGGACATTCGCAAGAAAACGCTGCACCTATCAACAACATCTGAAATCGCAAGCCCGGTAGCTGCCTGTATCTGGTCTCGGGTCACTATGGTCACTCTCTGAGCTGCAGATGGGCCGCACTGTGCGCTTCCTTCAGCACGGGATACCTCAGCCGCTAAGTTTAAGCTGTCGTGGACAATCAGAGTGTCTGGTAGGTTGGATGAGAGACATTCCTGTTGGAACGCCTGTGGAACGGGAGCCTGACACTGCACCCCTTGAAACCGAAGCAAAGATCACGCGATTATCGCTGGATGTGCGACAAGCACGAATTGTCGGATAGATGGGTTCTGGAACCCCATGCGATGATTGCATCAGTCGATTGAGCGTGCTGGTGCTGAGACTTTAGTCCTGGATTTGTCGCTGGACTAAGCACTTCGTGGCTGTGGGAACGCACCTCCTTTCCCCCTCTCCCACCCTGCGTGCAAAATGCAGGCCAGCACTGTCTTGCTGGCGGTGGAAACGGCCCCGTAGTGAAGGACTGTAAGGAGCGAGGCCACGGGCCAAAGCCCCACCAAACGACGCTGTGAAGTGCAGCCCGCACAATCAAAGGAAAAGAAGGCCATAGTGAAGCCTTCTTTTGCGGATAGCTCAAAAAGGCCGCGGCTCGTCGAGAAGCTCGTGCCGCTTCGCCTCGGAGACGCCCACTCGGGCCACCTGACAACTGACATCTCTGCGACTTCCCCCAGCGTCTGACTGGCAAGCTGATTGTAGGCGCCTGTTCGTCTTCAATGGCCCGCAAAGTGAACGGCAAAGCAGGAAATCGTCGATTCACCTGACGGCTCATGCAGGCGACAAACATGTCGTCACGGAGACTCTCACACCAACGACCTGCAGCTACACTTGTGAACTACGACCAGGCTGTGGCAAAGCCCCAGCTCCTGCATGTCGCACACTCCCTTGACAATCCACTTTGGCCTGAGAGTCTTTGATTTGGATTAAGCTGAGAAGGCATCTCACTGGCATGAACGGTCACACCACTGATGAACATGCTGCTGGTGCAGCAACACGGAAGATTGGATGACATCTGTGTGGTTTTGTCGACGCTAGGCGTGAGGACGGTGGGCATCCCTGCCCTAACAAGCTATCACAATCACGTCATGCTTGGGCCATGTCGGCAGTCCCACCTCCGAGATGAACTGCCTAGCCTTCTGCGTCTTGAGGCTATACATATTTTCAACCTCGCTGGAAGCAGAAGCGGGAAGTTAGTTAGAAGGCAAGCCAGACAGAAGGCGATGCTTTGCAAACAGATTATCCAATCTTGGCTGGCGGCCGCTCGCTTGTAGACGGTATTTCTGAGCTCAGTCTCTTTTCCTTTACCTGGCAAGCTTCCAGAGTTCCCACTATCAAGATGCAGAGATTCACTTGCCTCTGTGACATGATCTCACATGTGTGTGTGTGTGCCCTATCCTCTGTCAGCTTTGCTAGCCGCCCTGAGCGATAATGAATCCACTACCACTACCACCGCTTCGAAACTTTGTAGCCGCTCTAAGAGGTCGCTTTGTGACAGCATAGAAGGAAACATGCCCTTGCTGGGAACCGCGTATTCCGACAGCCCTTAGTTGAACTCAACACGATTTCCCCAATCATCTTGCGGCTTAGCCTTCGCCGGTGGACATGACGACATCGATGCTGTATACCTCGTTCAGTTCGAACTCAAACTCCTCAACCTGCAAGGCCAAATGGTGAATTTGACAGACAGCATAAGAGGCTTGCAAGACTTGGATGGCAAGTTGTTACCAGGGTGTGCAAACTCGCACCTGCAGATCCACATACGTATGGCGGTTTACGCTCCTAGTTGTCACTTTCTGTGCCGGTCGAAAGCTCAACCTGTCAGGGCGTGCCTGACATAGACAGTACATGGGCCAGTCGCAAGACAGAGCCCCTTTGCGCGAAAGAAGCTGGACACACAGAGTAAACACTCTCCCCACGAACCTTACCAAAGCACACCTTCGGAATTTTGTCCTGCAACTCTCCCATTTGCTGGTGCCTTCTCTTCCGGAGTCTCGGCGCAGATGATGGTGCGGTTCCCGTCAATAACGTGCTTCTTCAGCTGGTGGGAGAGAACCCCTGAAGGCAAGGAAGATGACGATGATTTCTTCGTGAATGAAAGGATCTCATTGAAACTTATTTTACTTCGAACATCCCCACCCTAAAGATAATGCATTTGGGGGCCACACCGCTGACTGGCGTTATGGTCGTGAGGTCCCCGGTCAGGTAACAAAACACAATTGTTCGATTCAGGTCATTCGACGACCCATAGGGTCACACCACCGACTGGCGATACGGACGTGGGGTCCCAGTACGCGTAACAAAACACGTGTTCCATTCAGGTCAGTGGATCCATGGGGTCATACCAAGGCCCGGCGTTACGGATGTGGGGTCCCCGTACACGTAGCAAAACACGAGTTTTCGACTCAGGTCATTCATGGGGTCGCACCACTGACTGGCGTTGCGGGCGTGGGGTCCCCGTACAAGGTACAAAACGCGAGTTTGACACATGCATGGGGTCACACAGCAACCCACTAACTGGCTTTAAGGAGGTAGGGTCCCCGTACACGTACCAAAAAATGTGTTCGAATGTGTTCGATTCGAGTCAGTCGACGCTGCGTGGGGGCGCTCTACTGACTGGCGACGATAGTCTTTGGGGTTGGGCACTCCAATGAGCTTCACGGTAGTCCCGTCTCTGGGGGTGGGCGCTCCAGGCAGTCTCGGAGCGGACGGCGAGCAGGCGGTAGTAACAGTTGACTTTAAAATCGAACGACCCTATACCGAGGGTGGGGAAAAAAATTGTGTTAGGCTCCGGCCGACAATGCAGACAACCCCAACAGAGATCGGAACAGATGCTTTGCTGCGCAAGCGCTTCACGACTTGCAAACTCTGCTGGCCTTGCATGGGCTTGACCTTGAAGTCCTCGGCGATCTTGGCAAAAGCCTCAGTCACCTTGACACCGCGCCGCAGCCCAACTGCTGAGTCTTGCACATGTTGTCAAGCGTCGCTGTCAAAAAGCCCTCTCTACACATAACTGGTCCTCCATAAGGCTCTCCTGAATTCTGCTCGAAACTGGATAACAGGAGACGTGTGACGTGCCTGCGTATTCCTGTTGCCGACCTGCACCAACCGCAATGCAGCCTTGCGGCTTCATCTCATAGGGGCTTTGAGGGCTCCGGAGAACTCCGGAGGACTTCGAGCTTGCGTTTCGGAGTTTGTCGGTTGGCAGCAGGGCAGATCGAGGACTGTTGGGATCGGCCTCTGCAGCGTTCCAAGCGGCCATGACGACATCGGCCTGCTTGCCGGTGACCTGCGAGCAACTCGCAAGTCAAATCATCCAAGCGAAGCTGCAAGTGCCCACGTGAAGTCTTGTCCAAACTGCGGAACATCAACTGATCTCTACTCTGTAGAGGCCTTCTCTCCTCCCACGATTATGGTGTGAGCGGCAGAGGCGATGAAGCCTGGCACAAGGGAATTCCCTTTCCGACCTCGCTGCAGGATGCCTTTCGTAAGACGTGCTGAAAGTTTGGCAAAGTCGCAGAGCAAGCTGTTGCAGAGCCCAGCTCAACAGCTCAACGCTAGTAACATCAGCGAAAGTTGGTAAGCATCGCCGCAGCGCCATCGATGTGACACGCCAAATCGATCTTGGCAACGTCGCCAGGCTTCAGTTGCCTGGCTGGGGCAAGCTTATCCTTCGGTCGTTCCAGCATGTCACTTCTGCATCTCCACACTTCAAACTGTCATCTACGCGAATCCAGCACAAGACTCAAACGCTGAGAGCCGTCTTTGAGGATCCCCAACTGGCTCTGGGCGTCCGGCCTGGACTCGCCCTTAGCCACAGCAGTGCTCTCTGCTCTGCTTTGTGGCATCGCTTTGTCGACTTTCAGCGGGTTGCACAAGGATGCATCAAGTTGCTGCTAGGAATGTGACAGCTCTTCTTACGCCTTAAGCACGCGTCTACAAGGTGATGAAGCCTTCATGCTGGCAAAGGCTTCTGTGAGGTGGCAAAATGGCCTGCCGAGATGCCCAATCTTGAGGTACCGGGCAAAGAGGGCTACAAGTAGAAACCCCAGCTCAAGTCACATAGAGCATGGCCGAAGCCAGTGGCTCCTCGCACTGTAGAGCTGTCGCCAGTCACAAATGGATGGCACACGGCCCACGGAGGCCCGTCACTGTGAAGGTCAAGCTGGGGCCTGTACCCGGAGCGGCGAGAAGTGCCCCACGATCTCGTTCACGGAAATGCACGTAGGGAAGGCCACGCCCTGAGCGCAATTTTGCTCGCTCTCCCCAGGCCTGGCGGCCTGGCGGCCTGGCGGCCTGGCGGCCTGGCCTTCTCCATCTTCTTGCCTTCTTTGTCCTTCTTGTTGTACAGCTTACCCGTCCTCGGACATCCGAGCCCTCAAACGCTCAGGGTCGTAGTCTTCGGACCAGGGCCGCAGCTCTTCCTCCATGATCTTGTCCCCCATGTCGCAAAGCATGACCTGGCTAGCTCTGCTTCGGCAGCTAGCGTCTCTGCCCCCCGCAAGGAAAACACTCAAGAGATACGCTCGAGCTGTTGCTTCGCTTCAACCGCTCTGACGCGAGAAGTGGCACCTCAACCCAAAGCGTGTCTCAAGTCTGTGGATGCATAGCCGACATTGCCTGCACCAACTCACTACGTGCCACTTCGAGCACAGGTGCGACACTATGACTTGGTGCCCCAGTCGAAGGCATGCCCGGAGGGAAATGCAAAACCAGGAATGGGACACACACACACACACGAAGTTCACAAGAACAGCCGATCTCGACTTGAGTGTGTCCTGGCTCACGAAGAACCGTCTCCAACATGGCAGGTGTACAACATCCGCATCGGGCACACAAGCGTCTACAACTTTCTGCAGTGCCTGGCCGGGATGCCGGAAGCATCTTATGTCACAGCCGACCGTGTGATTTACCACAAGTCCACCAAGAGCGTGAGACTGGGTTCTAGTCTTTGCGTGTTATACTCACCAAGCTCAGGTTGGACCAAAGCTCCTACTGTTTTGTGCAAAGGGTCTATACTCTTGGAGCCTTGTTCACGATGTCTGCGGCCGTCCGATACTTCGTGGTAACCTGCAGCTAGCTTGGAAACTCCGCGAACAGGAGCCGTCAGCCCTGTCATGCCCTGCATGTATCCCTCTGAAACTTGGTGCCCGACGTCAGGGTTCGAAAGGTCGCTCACTTCCTCATTCCTCAGCACGCTGTCACAAGTAGAAGCTCCTTTGTGCACAGAATTTCCGCCTGTAAAGCTCCCGGACTCAGGCATAGCCTCGTGACTCAAAGGGCGTGGCTCGGATTCGTTGTCGGACATAGCTTCGAAGGGTCGAAGCCACGCAAGTCGTCCTGCAGCGACTTCTTACGCTTGATTCCGAAGAAAAGCCGAAGCATCCTTCCCTACTCACCCTACTCTATCCCAAGCCGCTGAGAAGCAATCCGCCAACCCCTTCTTTGATCCCTCGCTTGAGAGCCCACAGGGCCTCTTCGATCCAGACGGCCGGTGCGTTCCAAAGGAGCCCGCTACCGAGCCAAAGGGATTTGTTGCGGAGTTGCGGCATGCCTTGTGCCTTTCTCGCAATACCTTCGGGAGCTCAGTTGCGCAGCATCTCTAGACGCAAGACCGTACATGTTGCATGCTCAGAAGTTTTAGTCTTGTGCCTTTTATTGGATGCTCCACCTTCCTGAATCACTTCGGCATCCTTTTCGTAAGAGCTTCTGCAGTAGTGTGCGTCGCACACTTTGTGTAATTGCGGGTACAGGTAGTCCTGCATAACGACTTTGTGTAATTGCGAGTACAGGTTGTCCTGCATAACGACCTATATACACTGAAACTGCACAGAAGTGTCAGCACTCGCCGCCCTCTTATGCACGTTGGAACATTGCTTTGCAATGTGTCACAGAATTTACAACTGTACGTAATTCCACCTACCAGGGTCCAAGCGCAAGCTTTCTGAACTCGCTGTCCAGTCCCTGCTCGTCACTCTGCTGACATCTCAATCGTCGTGGCGGTGCAGGCATAGCTTCACAGGCCTGCCGTCATCCTGCATCTCCTGTCTGCGCCCGCTTCCACTTGAAGGTGCTACTGCTCACGCCGACAAAGTGGCCCAAGGCATTCAGCCAGTGCTCAAACTCCTCCTCCCCAGGAGCAATCAGGACAAGGCCTCTCCTCCGAAAATGGAGGAAGATGCTCAAGTACGGCTTGCATGCGTCCACGTCCTGAAGATCCTTCATGTCATACACACTTATGGGAATTGCCTTGTCCTGCTTCCCACTGTTAAACAACGACCACCTCTTCCGGCGGGCATGAAGCACCTCGATCTTGTAGACGAGGCCCTTCGGAGGCCTTTGGGTCCAAATCACCAGGATGCCTGTGTGCTCGTCAAGCTCCACCCAACGCCTGATCTCGGTGGCTTTCCAGAATCCACTGTGGAGCTGTGACAGCTCCCCTCGAAGAGGCTCCTTTTTTCGCACACCTGTCTGGCTCTGCACATACTGCAGGACTTTCTTGTCGCGCTCAAACTTCTCTTTGCGAGCCAACGCTCGGGCCCGAGTTCTTTGAAGCTCCTCCTCAAAAGGCTTCTCCGAAGGAAGGTGCACCTGCGCTGCAAAGTCGGTCATGTCTTTGTACCATGGCGAGGGTCCAAAGAGGTTTGTTTTGGGATGGCTTTCCGCCGTGGTTGTGTAAATGCTACAAGCAAAATGCTTTCTGCGATATGTCTCCTTCGGCCTGCCGAAGGAGACATATCGCAGAACGCATTTGGCAAAAAGAAAACCATCTCGAGCCGCACGGGTGCAGTCGAAACATGTCTGAAGGCGTGCAGGATTGGCGGTGCTTTCTGAGCTTTTCAATCCATATTAAGACGTGCCCTAGATGCAAAGCAGCGCATAAGTCATGTAGGGATGCCGGTGATAAAGCCTTCGTGGATGCCTTGAAGGATCTGACACCCTGGGCAGACGACTTCGTCCTTAATGCCGACAGTAACAGGGAGGCACAAAACAAAGCATTCGCAGCAGCCAACAAGGACTACGACCGCGCCCAGCACTGAACATGTCCATCCGATAGTGCAGCATTGCAAGGACAAATGTGCCTCAAAGAACAAGGGCCACAAGATTTCGACGACCAGCAAGTGCGAAAATCCACTCCTGCCGAGATCAAGCCACGACCTGATCGACGGGTTTTTCAGCTAGATGCTTGTAAACCTCAGCGGGATGGCGACTTGGAACGCTGCAAGTCTCATCTAAAGGACATGCTTCAGCTCCCTGCACCCTTTCGTGCTGCGAGACTGCGAATTCGGAAAGACCGCATTGGCCAAGCTGCGACCCCTTGACGAGCCTGGTAACTGCCATGACTGGTTGGTTCCAAAACTCTTCTCTGGATAAACCTGCCCATCCCTCGATGCTGCCTCTGGCATTATCAGATCTTATGCTTGGGTTCGGAGGGCATCGTGCGCGGCAGGCAACCGCACCAGGTTCCATAAACGGGGCGTCGAGTCTTGACTCCTTCATGGCATAACATGCCAGTGCCTTCCTGCAACCTCCAGCCTCAACTTTAGGTCGTCTGTTTCTTCGCCGTGCTTCCTTGCAGCAAACGCTAGACTCATGATTTACAAAGCTTCCACCGACAACGGGTCGCAGCCTCCGAAAGTCGTTCTTAGTCGAGGCGAGCCAGCATCCAAATCCGTGCAGAAGTGTTGCCACGCAGCGACTCGCACTATGAGAGCCCCATACTTACAGGGGGGTGCGCTCTTTTCTCATGTTTCACTCAAGGCGGGGCTCACTTCCGCAAGAAGCCTCGGATGGCGAGCCAGGCTCGCCCAGAGCTCAGAGCCTTGAACCATGGACCAGCACTGGGCCGATGTGAAACGAGGCCTTGCAGGACCCGTAAGGCCGCTTGTTGCGCATCGAGAGCGCTCCGGAGATGTTACTGAGGCTCAGTAGCACTCGCTATGTTTCTCTAGGCTGCCCTGAGGTACTGGTAGTGATGGCCAAATCCTGCGTTAAGACCTTCGTCGACAAGAAACTCATCTGGAGAGCGCTCTCGGCGACCGAGCCGGAAATGAAGGCTCGAGTGCAAGTCCCTCTGAGGGGTACGGAACCCGGGTAACGGCGCTAGTTGAGGTCGTTCCATTACTTTTGCTCATGAGCACAGGTAAGACAGCTGACCTTACAAGGGGAGAGCGGTTGGAAAGCAACCAGCCGTGTCATCCGTACCCGCACGCAGGGAAATCAGAAGGTATAGACAAACCGCGAGCGTCGCCAACAGAAAACCGGTGAACACCAGAGGAGAGAGGCGACCCCAAGCAATATCCAGGCAACTGCAAGCCGAGCCATGTCCGGAATCCCGTTGCCAGGTTGACTTACACGTTGACTTACTGCTGCTATGGAAGTGACCGAGCCAGGCATAGGAATTTTACGCACTTTTGAAAACATCAAGATTCCGTCTCGGAGCTACTGCAGATCGGAAAAAACTAAGACCCGGCATGTTGTCAGTTTTGCGTTCCCAAACGTGGCGCAATGAATTGAGTTCGATCGGCAGTGCTGCTACCTCACTGTAATAGGCACAGACAAAGCAACGTATACAAGAGGGCGACTAGCAGACGCCAAGTCCACGTCACTAGAAGATGGCTCGTTTTGCAGATCTGAAAGCTTCTATGGGTTCACCACTCTTCCCGACTGGCATCATCCGGCATCACTCAACGCACAGTGCGGCGAGCGGCCTCAACAAGGCAATGACAAACTCCGTAAACCTTCAAACCTGATCCAGAGACCACGGTACCTACCCGACCAGCGCAGCGAACAATGCAAAGCAACTGCGCAGTGCGACTTCTCAGGCCCACGCCGTCGAGGCAACAGTGTGAACCTTCGTCACAGTCGGGGACACACCAAAAGAGGCATACGAAAGTAAGTATATCCTAAAACGGAGTATGGAGCACGGCTCCATCAGCCTTTCACCACCATCTTCCTCTGTCTTCTCTGCACCTTCGGTTCGACCTGTCTCTTCCTCCTCTTCTCCGTCCTCGTCATGCCGGTCCGCCTCACCCTCCTCCTCATCATCATCACAAGAGGCATCACGATCATCAACAAGCAAGGCGAGACCTCAGCGAACGTTTAGGACGCTGAAACCTCGAAGCCAACAACTCCCGCATAAAATGCAAGTCCATGTTCGTGCAGTGGCAGCTGTGCAAGTCTGTCACAGAAAGAACATCTAACGCCCGTTGCTGGCCGGACTCTGTAGGCTCCCTGCCGGGGGTCTCACGCCCAGTCGGGTGCGTGCGCTCGAGGGATGCGCTGTGTGGGCCGTGTGGGCGGTGTGCACCACCTGGGCGGCAGGTAGACATACGATGTATGGATGTATTGAATTGCATGGCATGTTATGGCACGGCATGGTATGGCATGGCATGGCATTCCTGTGCATGGTATTCCAGTGCTTGCAATCTTTGTTTATGCTGTATGTCATGTTGGTAGCATTGGTAAAGTATGTAATGCATGTATTGGTGCATGTATGCATTGTGTGTGTATCGTATGTAATGTATGTCGTGTGAGCAATGTATGTAGTGTATGTAATCCATGTAATGTATGTAATGTATGTAACCTGCGTATGCATGCGCAACATAAATACAGGAGAACTAGCTATGCGTTACACGCGCACACACACACACACACGCGCGCGCGCGCGCGCGCGCGCATGCGCGCACGCACGCGCGAACGCATGCACACACACACACACACACAACCTGAACTGTTAAAACCGAACATACTATGTGGAGACATGCTTATGATTGAATATGCCTCAAACAACATCTTAGCTTCGCAGAGAGTTTCTGAACGGCCATGGTGAATCCGGTCAGCAAGCTCTGCTATTTGCCAGATCATGAGTTCCTCCACCAAGCCGCGGGATGGGCCGCGGGGTGCGATGCAGAGTGCGGCACAGAGTGCGGCACGGAATGCGAGCTGGGGCCAGTCGTCGCAGCCTGGAAGGAACTCTGGGCATTCGATGGCCAGGCGAAGTATTCAAGTTACTGTTGCGCTTGTGTTGCATAGTCGTCTTTTCCTCCTTTTGTTCTTTATCCCGTGCTAAGTGTCTTCCTGCTGAAACTTGTGTCTTCTGGAGACCTTCCCAGGCAGGTAAAGCCAGGTCTCAGAAACTCTCTACGAAGAATCCGAAATCGAAAGAACCCCAGAAAAGCGCAACCCGAGCCGAGCCCGGAGCCGCCCGGCGACGTGCACTCTCCGTGGACCTGCACAGGACTGGAGCAGACAAGTCACGACCACCGCATCGGAAGAGTCGCCACGGTCACAATCATGCTTGCGATATGTACTACATACAGTTCTCCTCCACCATCACCATGGGCATGGTCGTTATCATGCTACAGTTTCGTCATTGGACCGCGCCTAGGCCTAGAACCCATCTGGAGCTCACATCAAATTATGCCAGCATTGACCCCAAGCGGGGAACCTTCGCACAGCCGATATCCGCAACGGAGTCTCAGCGGACTTGTCTGGTATCGCTCGTCCGAAGATCGTGCATCACGACCGCCACTGAGTCAGGGTGCCTGGTCAGATCACGTGGCGAAGCGCCCGTTCCGGAGCTCCGCACAGTTGCAGGTGGAGACCTAAGGTGCGACTTCGGTTTTCGAGTCCAGCTCTACAGCTTGAGGCCACGACGAGGCACTAGGTCGGCCACTGACACGACAGGCTTGCGACTGTACTTGTGGAAATCTTGTGCTTTCGCTGTGCTAGAGTCCTCGCCGTTGATTCTCTACCGACCCTGCAAAAAAATCAGGCAATCTGTCACATAATTTCTGGCATCGGAACGATCAGAAGGGTCTCGAAAGAGAGTAAGCTCTTGCAATCTCAGTGGAAGACTCAGACGACACGACTTCTTGGAATACTGAATCAGGTTTTGAGGATGCCGCAGCCATATCATTTGCCTTTTTCATTCCGGGGCAAGCAATACGCCGAAGCCCAGCGTGGCACCGTCTTGCAGCATCCTTAGTGCTCAAATCGATTCAAACACGTTGATCACAATTCGGCAACCACGGACAGCGCTTGTGGCTTGACACAGGTAAGTCATGAGGGATGTCAAAGGCAGGAGTGGGGTGCGACTTCAATTCAAGTGAGATTCGGCTTCAAGTGAGATTCGGATTCCACCCCGTCCCGCCTCTGTCCAAGAAAGCTACACAAGCCCCGCTCTCCGAATGTAGGTTCTGCAGCTCAGCAGCCAGGCATTGACAGGTGCTGCCTCACCCTCCAACCTGCCACAACGAACTCGGAATCAGTCATCCCCTCTTGTGCAGCAAGTAGTGGATAGGCGTGATACTTCAAGCAGCCGGTGCTTGTCGAAGTGGCATGAACTGCACGAATGGACTGGCTTTATTCGAAGGGCTTGAACAGCCCCCGGACCCCAAAGTCTCTCAGACAGAAATGACGAAGGAGTGTTAAAAAACCAACCCACGATGTGTCCAACAACTCGGTGCAGTTGTGTCTCCCATGCTTGTCCAACCAGCCGGGACGAATCCAAACATCCAGAACACGCTCCAACAGATGACTACAAGATCCCCAAACATTGAGGAGTCTGCATGGTGTAGGAACGTTGAAATGAGACTTTCAATGGGCTGAAAGAACCTCCGGAGCTCGCTGAACTCGGCAAGCCAGTCATCCTGCACTCTGCTCGGACTAGTCATATCCACAGCATTCGTAATGCTACAAGCAGCAGTAGCACTAAAGAAGCATTCGTTCGTGACATAATTAGCCGTAGTTGATAGATGTTTCTGTTAGCCCGCAACATGCATGGGAAGCGCTGGTGATGGTGATGGCATTGCATTCTGATGTTGCCCGTAATCTGACAGATCTTGGACTGCCAACTGCTGCTGGTGGCGCTGGCGCCGGCGCTGGTGCTGGTGCGGGGGCTGGGGCTCTAGCGCTGGCGCTAAAGCTAGTGGCGGCGGCGCTGGTGCCTGGTGCTGGGGCACTGGTTGTGATGTTGATGGTGAAGGCGACGACAACGACGAAGACGACGACGCCGGAGAGGAACAGTCGAGATGGGGGGCTCGCGCAGCCATTCTCTCAACTCCCTTCCTTATACACAGCAGCCAAAATCTGAAATATTCAGGCATGTATCTTTTTGCTAGCCTTGAACGGCTGAAGCGTACAACAATGCTGAGCCCAGAAGCCATCTCCTCAATCGAGAGTTGTACCCATGGCGGCTCCTGGCACAGAACAGCTGCGTTTGCTGCGCTTGCTCCGGGCTCTCCCCGGGTTCGCCAGACGGTCCTCCAGCTCAGCGACGACATAGTCGCCCCGGCGCTTCACGCCCAGTATGGCCCCATCAGGTTTTGGCGCATCGCGAATGGCAACCACTCCTGCATTGCATCCACCCCGAGAGTCTTGAGGTGAGGCAACTGCGGGAGTTGCCACAATAGCCATTGGTTGCCTCGTTAATTGAACCATTGCCTCTTGCAAACGGCGTTATAAGATGTAACAAGATTCAATGGAAATCTTCATGGTCCCATATTGGGGCAGGGTCCGAGTCAGCAAAAAGAGTCATAAACATCAGGGCAGAATCAGCAAGCAGGTCGGATGCAAGTCATCAACAACACAGTCGCAGTCAGTAAACCCCAGAGCCCCAATCGGAGGCGCCCAGCCGGAAACGCAAACACCAAGGAAGTGCCATGCGACGGCGGCACCTCTAACGCAACGACATGCTCCCGGAAATGTAGTGAGAACTTGCCCGACAGTTCACCGTCAAACATGTCCCATCCATCTCTGGAGACGTACAGATAGCAATGCGTGCAACTACTTGAGGGTGCAAGAGGAAGTACTGCGTGGTCGCTTCTGTTTCCCGTTTTCCCATGTCCAGCTTGCGGCTTACTGATTGGAGCTTCCTGCTTTTTGACTTCCGCGGCCGCTTGCTTTTGACACGAGGCCACTCCGTTTGCGACAGGCAGCGGCTGGTTTTCTGACTCGATTTGCAGACAATCGCCCGGATTTGCTAACACAGGCTACTCTGCCCCTCCCCATGCCTCTGGAAAATCCTCCCATACCCTCAGAATCCAAACTCAGGACCCTGCGGCCTCTGCTGACTCCCTCTGCCACGACACGCAGCAGGCGTAGCCCCTCAGAAGCCGCGCGGCCGCGCGGGGAAGAGGTCGCCATCCTAAACGATTGTGGTTATGGATGTTTGGAGCCCAAAAAGTCCCTAAATCGTTTGTGGACTTTGGTCAGGGCATCTTTGCTGCATCAGCCAGGAGGAGAGTGCGGCCATGCTTCAGAAGTGTTTACAGAGCCCAGCAGAAGCTAAATTGAACCCCGAAACCCTGAACCCCTAAACTGCCCTAGCCGCTAGCCCCGAAAGCCTGAAACTTCAAAGCTCTGATCTCTTGAACTCCCAACCTGACTGCGAGCCCTTAAATTTCCAACGGCGCGCCTGGTTCGATGCTCCATGCAGTGCTTGTCGGGTGGAGGACGCTCGAAGAAAACCTGCAGAGCTCGGGGTTACGGTCTTATCGATTCACACAGCAGCAGCGGCAGCGGCAGCAGCAGCTCCGAGCCCCCACAGCGTGGTGGTTGGTTTTGGTCGGTTCTTCCTCTCCGTCTCGAGGATTTCAGCGTTTGCTCAATCAACCCTCTGGGCCGTCCCAAGACGCAGGCTCTGAATCTCTCTTGGGACTTGTGTGCAAGGGATCGTGCAGGGACTCTGGGCCTTGTTCCAAAACCGTTTGGCAATACTTCCGCCTCAAAGACTTGGCCCCAAAGCCGTGCGACAGCTAAAGCCCTGCAGGTGAAACTGTGAAACGCTTCAAACATCTTGAAACCCTGCGGAGAGTAGCCTCTTCACCCGCAGACCAGGCACTGCCCTCGCAGCGTGCAGAGAGAAGCCGCCGGAAGAGTCTTTGGCAACCTTCGATCCACGCAAAAGGCCCTTTTGACAAACATCCCGTTGCGAAAGCTTTAACACAGCCAGGTCTCTGCTGCCATCCTCGCAATCGGGTGCATCATGCCCATCACAGCCACATAGACGAAAGAACAGGCCTTGCTGGCAGAAGCAAGTCGCAGCCGCATCAGAAAAAAGGGGCCATAAGACACGCTAGGCTGCTAGCTGACTGCATCAAGGCTCCTTCGCTGGCCAGGCGCCCAGCCCGGAGCTGTGCGACGCAGTCCTCGAACTGTGCCACAATTCCACGCTTCGAGAAAAGCCCATGTCCCCAAGAAGCCACCGTACGAAGCCTCGGAACCCCTCCGTTTCTGTCTGTATCTTATTCCTTCCCGTCCGGCTGACCAGGAGCTCAAGCGATTCAATCTGCATGCGTTCATGGGAGGCTTGAAGTCCTCCAGCTCTTCTCCTTCGGCATCCAGCTTCAAGATCAGGTCCAACTGCAGATCCTGCAAGGAGAACTGGGCTTGACCTTTCACTACTCCAAACCTCGGAGGCTTTCCCAACCCATACTCGAGCTTGGAGTCCTGCGCCGCGCTCGTCTCGAACTCTGCCAAGCTCGCGTGAGCTGCAACGGAGGCCCCGGAGAACCAGTCTCGGAAGGCCTCGCGCCGGGCTTGGGCTTCGAAGGAAGCTGCCTCAATGCAGCCTGGCATCCGCACTCCATGTTGCCCAAAATACGTCAACTCCGTCCAGAGTCAGGAGTCAAGCCCTCCAACCCTGAAAATGAAGATCCAAACAAGATGAGTCCAGCCTCGCCTCCAGGGCACAGCGAGCTAATCGGTGCTTCTCAAGCGAGGCAGCACCTCTCGGCGAGGTGTACAACGAAATCTCCACGAAGCTTTCAACAGACTCAGTCAAACAAGTCCGAGAGGGGAGCCTTCAGGACCAGTCCGCGAAGTTTTCTAACTTTCCTGTAGAGAACAAAACCAGAGCCTCTTGGCCAGTGCTTGTTGCCCATTCCGGTGCACTTTCAACTGGCCTTTCTCGGTTCTGGGTGGTCTTCTGCAGCTTGGGGGCCAGGAGTTTCATCAGTTCTTCCCAGTTTCTCTCCGGGGGCCCCGATGAAGCTCTATGGCCCTCCGGATTTCCAGGGCCAAACCGTGATTTGCAAAGCCTGGGAACCTCGCTTCAGCACCTATCCTTTCAGAGAAGAGCCCTCCAGCCCCATTCCTTTATTGTCGTGGTGTGCTGGTCGGAGCCACGGAATTTCTGGTCCCACGGGCCCTGGTAGAATGCACTGAATGCTCTGCCAACTTGTTGCAAGGTCGTGCTTGGACAGGGGCAACTGTGCCGGCTCTGTCTGAGCCATGCATGGACATACATGTCACTCCGTCGCACCTACCTTCCCGCTCCCCTGACCTCGCCTGAAGTCGGAGCGCTGTAAAGGGGATCGACAAGGTGAATGGAGGCGAACGTGATGTCCTGGCCTCAGCCTAAGGTTTAGGAGCTTACATGGGCATGGAGGCCTGGATCATGGGCTCTTCGGGGCGATGCTCCGACTTTAGATGGTGCAATACTCAGCTCTTGGGGAACTTCTGCGCAAGCGCAATTTAGAAAGACGTGCAGTTTCACCCCAGAGCCAACACCACAGCTTGTGTGGGCCGAGCAGCTGGTCCGCAATGCTTCCAGCAGCTCCCACTCAAAGAGGAGGCTGCCCGAGCCGATTGCTAGAGCTGTCACCTCATGCAAGGAGAAGCCAAACAGAGTCCGTTTGGCCAGCCGGCACTGCAGCAAAGTGCAAGGAAGCAGGCGCATTCTGTGAAAGCTCCTCCGGATGGCCGAAAGACAAAATCGCGACCCGGGGCACTTCGGAGTGGAGCTTCGCAGCTTTGCACTGCGCCATGGCAAACGCCACAAAGGCCGGCCGTACCTGCCAAGTGCTGCACGCACACAAAGGACGGAACGAAGAGAAAACGCAGAGGCAGACGTCGTTTCCCAAGGCACCTCCGGGTGAGCCAGACGATGGGTCGCGCAGCGAACGTCTGCGCACTCCTGCAGAGGCCGCCGACGCCACGGCAAAAGCTTGCTCGAGCAACCTCCCCCCAAACAGAGACACGACGGCTTGGATGCTCCCCGAGGGCTGCAAGCCGGGAGCCCATGGGCGGTCGCAAGGCCCCGTCCCGCAACGTGAGGCCTGGTGCGACTCCTATCACCCATGTTGTACACAAGGTCTGTCCAGATGATGTCTAGCTTCGAAAGAAACCGCTATCAACGGCCATGCGAGCTACGCAAGATGCTCATGCTTCGAAGCAGGCTCCATAATGGTTGAGCGCGGCTTGAGGACATGATCTGTCTCAGCCCTTATCGTTCTTAGAACCTGACAGGAATCTCTGAATCTTCACAACCGCAGACCATCGCAAACGTCTCAGCTTAGACTCTGCCTCCAAGCGCCGCGACGCCGCGAGAGCCCACAGCCATGATGCCATTGCCAGGGTCCAGGGCCCCACTCAAAGACGGCCATGATGCGAACCGACGGATGTAACACGCACCCTCTACTGCAGCCGTAGAAAGGTGCAACAGAGAAAGAACATGTACCATCATGTACCACTGTGAGGATGGGTTGACGCTGAGTCGGCATTCGTGAGGACACACGAGTCACATGACGAGGGTCCCAAGCTCGGCTCAAGACGGCTCCTGGCCCACAATCCGCCACCCAAGAGAAAATTGCCAAACATTTCCAAACAAACTATGCCATCCGTGACAGAATGGGGGGCTCCACTCAGTGCCCTGACCTGAAACTGCACTGCCGACGGGTCAAACTCTCTAAAATTGTGGAAGACATGTAGATGCCAGGTCCCTGACGACGTGTGCGGAACGTGCGGAGCAGTGGTGGGCGTTGTGCGGCGGACCGGCGGAGAGGGATCCTGCATTGGACACGTTTGCCAAGCTGTCGGTTCGGGTCGCAGGAGTAAAGTAGGGCACGCAGGATAGTGGTTTTACAGGCCTTAAACTCTTAAACCTTAATCCCTTTCCCACCTTGGCCAGGATGCGGTGCATCAGGGAGCCCGAGTTGCTAGATTTCGCCAGGCTGCCGGGACGCGTCCTTGGAATTCGGGCTACACATGTCTCAAGTGATCTCAAGAGCAACAGAGGTACAGTCGCAATTGGCTACTGAGGTCCCAGCATTGTGGTTCGAGCAGACATGTGCGGAGACACCTGCGCACGATTCTCCTTCACCCTTGATGAAAGGCCGGTGCAAACTGTTTATTCCCAATGAGTTCTGCTGCTGTTTCGGCTTGCGCTTGCTATGATGTCGTGTCCTTCTGGGTCTTGAGCATGCAGCTGCTTCATGCGCCAGTGTTTCTGTGTGTCAGCTTCTGGCGTGGGCCAAGCTAGCAATGTCGCTTGTGCTTGTGTCTCTTCCGGCTCCTCGTACTCGTCACAAGGTGATTCAAACATGGCTCCAAACAATTCTCTCCCCATGTCCACGCAACTCTTCGCAGCACAACGACAAGCTTGCTTAAACACCCAAGAAAACTCCGAAAAAATCTGAAACCGTGAGACTGAAGCCCGCCACAGTGCCTTCGCGGAAGCTGCCGAGGCTGGACGGACTGAAGGCTTCGATCTTGCAGCCGTGTGAAGCGTTCTCTACACAAGGGTTAAGCCGCTACAGAGAATTGGGCCGCCAAAGTTGAACTTAGGTATCACTGCTGGCTCTGCTCCCTGGCAAGAGTGGGCTTGAGGTGCTAGCTCCGAAGCCTCTCTATACAGGACAGTAATGCTCCATGCGACTCAACTCTATCCCACGCAGATACACAGATGTTATATTGACTCGACGGCCCATGGCACACATGCCGCGGTTTTCCACACAATCTGACATCCCCGAAACTGCACAAAAAAGAGAGACCGGCTAAACACCTCGAAGGCCATCCTGGACCTCCACATCCCCTGCCGGGGCCCTGGCCCAGCTTGTGTGGCAGCCGCAACCTGCAAGCCGCTCTGTAGCTGAGACCCAAATTCTGATCACCACCCCTTAATAATTAGAACAGGGTTTTGGAGGTTCGTTACTATAATAATGGTATACTATACCCCTAAACCCACCCACCCACCCAACTCTCCCGCCCCCTCAAGGGCCATCAGACGCGTACTCTTGCTGGCGGTAGGGCATCCCTGCCAAAACAGGCCGCTGATCTTCGCGGATTAGCCACGGCCTTGTTGGCGACGGCAGCAGCCACTGCTGCATGGTTGTGCCTTGGGTTGAGCGGCTCAGATTTTACATAAAAAGTCCGAACATGCCTATCGCTCCCAATCGCCTTCATGTCCAAGCAATGGAACCTTAGCTGACCCCCGAGATTCCCATGGCTTCCGACCCGGAGGACGAGGAGGACGTGCCAGGCGTTGCACGCCGTGCCGAAGGTGGCGAGCTCTCCATCTAGCAGTTTGGGTCGATTCTTCTTTCCTGGGTTTGCTGGAGCAGTAGCTTGTGCCTTGGACGAACTCGCTGGCGGCGAGGCAGGTGCACGAGCAGGACGGGTACCGGTCCTGTCCCAGTTCAGACCCGAAGAAAATGTGCCTCGCCGCGTGTCCACTGGAATCATCTTGGAGTCAGTTTCTTGTGACGGGGGGTGACGATTGCAGACGGCGATGGGACTTGCAAGCACAGAAGGATGAGCAGACTCTCCGTGCGTCTGCGACGCTACGACAAGGCTGGCCGCCTAGCTGAACTCGGATAGCCGCCGCTGGCCGTGCGTGGCCTCGTCACGTCAGTGAATCTTGACTTGTGGCTGTGCGAACCTGCACGTCTAGCCGTGGCTAAACCCTGATGCTTCAAAAGGTAACCAGGGACCCGACGAAGCCGGAGAGGCCATTGCGGCAGCTGGCCCTCCCACCTGAGAACCCCGCACGCCCAAAACGCTGACAAAGGACTCCTTTCTCACTTCACTTCTGCGTTGCTGACTGAGCCATCTCTTGAGCGCGAATTCACCCCAGCCCAGCCCTTGCAAGCGCTCGGTCACGCACCACTAGAAGCGCACTCGTCTTGCAGAAGCACGAGAGAAGCACGGGAGACTTGGCCCACGGCCCGAGGATTGCATGGGGTCCTGGCGCTGGTCCTCCACTCCAAGCGAACTGAACTAGAGTCTGATGCAGCCTGAGACGGCCTAAGATGGCCTAGGCCAAAAGCTGCATCCTTCCACATCCTTCCCCCAGGCGCGTCCTTGGAGTCGGCGTCGGCTTGCTGGCCTGGGCCTGTGACTGGGTTGGTGGCGAGGCGCACCTGGAGCTCAAAATTTCTGGCTCGCCCAGTCTACAACGCGAAGCGATCACAGCTGCGGCATGTCAAAGCAGTGTCACAGCTGTTTCGACCGTTAAGGAGATCAGGTCATCCCAGCGCGCCTTCGCACCTTGGGAGGCGTCGGTGCCGGCGCCGTGGCTGGCAGAGGCTGAAGAAGTGATTGGATCACAGGGCCCTGGGGTCAGGGCCTTTGCTTGTGGAGTCGGGTCAATTTCTACAACTCTGACAATGAGCCCGGAATGAGCCACACCTTCGATGCCCGCCTGGGCTTTTCTACAAGCCCTCTACGCAGTCTTGCGGCACAACCACGGCCTGGTGGAGCTGCGGTGGATGGGCTTCCTGCAGAACAGTTGAGGGGCACAGGCACGGCACTCTTAAACAAGTTCGTCCCGGCATCCTGGAATAAGCTGATTTCCGGAATGTTAGTAGCCGTATCTCTGTTACTATTTCACCACCCCCCCAGACCTGGCTGGTTTGCGACGATGGAGATATGGTCGCTGCAGGCAGAGCCCTGGAAATTTGGGCAAGAGGGGTTCGAAAAGTCAGAGGTTCTGATTCCGGAGTTTCAATAATCTTCATTGCACTGGAAGATACGAGGGCTCTGACCATTTGAGATCTGTTTTGTTCGGACAGGACTGCCATCGTACCCCGCTTGGGTGAAGCATCGGGCACAGCCCCGAGATGCAGGCCGTGCCGGCTGCAGCATCACCGCCGGGTGGTATTGGAATATCGCCTTGTAGCAAAAGCTTGGCACCCAACGTCTCATCCCTATCTTGTAACTGTCACATCAAAGGCCCTGACAGTCAAACATCGCAGATACATAGTCTGCCTGCGGAAGGGGGAAGGGTGACAGGCAGGGACCCTGCTTCCGAAAAACGACCAGAAAGCTAGCTTAACCTCAAACACCGTGCTGCACCATGGCACGCCACAAGTAGGATAAACCCCAATCTTAATTCCGACAACACTCATGGCTCGCGCAGTGTGGCAATGAGCCTTTTTCGCACACATCCAGGCGTGTCGTGCGTCACATGTCACAACGTCACATCCAAGGCTCAGCGGTCCCCAGCGGCTCTCTCCTACCAACGCAAGCCCCTTGCAAGCTCTCTCATCACAGTCTTCTAGATTGAAGCACAGAGCCTATGTGCCAGTGTAGTGCACAGGGACCTGTCCCAAGCTCCGTTGCAGGCATCTTAGCCCAGCTGAGCGCCATCTTCGTGGCGCAGTGGCAGTACAACGGGCGGCATTCGAATCTGGGAGTGCCCAGTACGCCGCGCAGGTGCTGCGTGCAGCGTATGCCGCACGGAGTGTACCTCATTCCTCCCCTCAAGCTGCAAGCTCACTAACAGCGACCAGGAAACCACCAGGGAATTTGCGACCATTACGGTAAGGCTGTAAGGGTCCAGCAAAGGATCTGGTACACCCCCCGCGACCAATCCCCGTGTTTGGGCCTCTTGCCCATCATCACTGAGGCTGAAACCACAGCTGGGTTTAGGCAGCGTTTCAGCCTCGTTCAGCTTTCGCAGCCTCGTTCTGTCGCGACTTCTCCTATAGCAACGGCACTAGCTTATGCGCGATTCCTACGACTGATCTCTCTAAACCGTGGACAAATCCGTTGGAAAAGGCTGTGGCAAACAGATGCCATGCCCATATTTATTCAGCACAGTTCTCTCCGTACATCTCCGCACGGAGCGATGTCAGCAACTCCTGCAGCCACGCACGGCATTTGCCGCACACAGGCAGAGATGGAGGAAGGACAGAAGATTGGCATCAGAAGGCATCAGTCAAGGACACCTGTCCTACGGCGATCCGGAGGCGCGGCCACTTTCCTTGATAACGGGCATAGGCTCAAGAACAAGTGCTTCCCCCATCTGACACAGAACGACTGCCAGAAATATTACGTGCCACATCGTCCAGTACGGTTCAGGGCCTGAAGTGACTAGGAACCGGGCTATGGGGACTGCGAGGCGCGCTTGTCAGGGAAAGCAGAGAAGGATGGCACCAATCAAAAGCTAAGGAGCAACCGCCGTCTTCCTTTCGCCGAGGACCTGCCAAACCCACCACGAACGAATCTGTCGCCGCTAAAGCCACAGTTTCAGGCAAATCGAAGCCAGCCCAATGGGCAACAACTCCCAAGTTCTGATGATGTCAACCCTTTGCACGTGGTCAGAGCTGCAAGCAATCACCCCCACCCTACAGCACAAGCTCGAAAGTTTCATATGGCGATGGCCCAATGGAATCGCCGCGCCTGGAAGTCGTCGTCGCTCGTCAGAGCAAAGTCCAGGCGCAGCGAGGGCGCCCTTGGCCTCATGTAACCTCCGGGCTTTACAAGCCGAGGGTACTAGGCCACTCTTGTGACCTGGGGGTGTTACCTCCTTGGCAGTGTGATGCAGTTTGACATGCGAGGCTTCACTTTGGTGCTCGTTCGGTCTGAGGTCCACCAAGGACTAGAGCGCAGTCTTCGTACCATGCAGACCAAGCACAACCCCCAAAAGGAATACTGCCTGCCGGAGGCGTCCCTGCATGTGAACAGATCTGAGTCGGCATGACTTACCTCCATTCTTTCATGCACATCTCTCTAGTGTAATCGGTCTCATGGAAGGCTGCACTGCCAAACCAATTAGTCTTCCATCAGTCGCTGCCCCGACGTGGCCTTGCACACCCAGGCACACAAACCAGCCCTCAGTTCACAAAGAGCACTGGCAGCTGCCCGCAGCGACTGCCGCCCACGGTTCTTTGCTCCGTTACACAACCTGCTTCAAACTCGTAATAAGAATTGTAAGCATGACAAATTCAGTCAAGCGTCATAATCACCGATTGCAGTCACCCACCACCTGGGAGTTTCTGGTGAACAGCAAGTCTTTCAGAAGTCGTGCTGCGCACTAGAGCATGATTAGGCCTCAGGCTACATCACGTCGCATTAGCCGTCACTACATGCTGATCTCACAAGATCGTTGAGCTGCTCTTGCCAGCTTCTTGGTTGTTCTATCTGCGACAAATCCAGCTGGTGCACAAATTCATCTGTTGCAAATCTCAACTGACATGGCTAATGTACAGGACCTTATGTGAAGCTTCATGTAAACCTTCCGTGCAACGTCCAAGAACCCGCTCCTTGTGCGACTACGACACATTCTCGCACGGATGTGTTCGGTGCAACCCAAGGCAGTGGTAAGTCGTTTGACCAACAGAAGGCTTCTCATGCCAGTCATACTTTCACACAGCCGGCACTGTTGTTGGAACAACTACCATCTGTCTGCTCAACTCTTTTGCGGACACACACCAGTAAAATCCCCAAGGCCCAGGCGGGATCGGACCAGGACCAGTCTCCTGGCATCGGGAAAATTTGCCGTGAAAACCACGCGCCACAACTGCATCCCATCACCGTCTTTTCTCGAAAGAGCTGGCCTCCGAGTACATCAGAAACTGGACCACGGCGCAAAATCCAAACCTCAGGGATCCAACCACGAAGGCTCCAGAAGAGCACTTCTGTTCGCCGGCATGAGCCAGGGTAAAATCATCAAATCAAGGTGTAAGGTACTGGTCAATTACAACAGGTTGGGGTAATTGACAAAGTGCTTGTACTGCACCCTGTTTTGGGTTCAGGGTTTAGCGCTTCATCCTTCAAGGTTTACCCGTTGGGACGGCTTTACTTGCATGTTTGGGGTTGGAAAGCCTGAGGGGTGTGGGCTCCAGCGCGTGGGGTTTAGGTTTAGGGTCTCAGTGCGCTGGATTGTCCACAAACTGCTCCCATTCTGCGCACACAGGCCGGTGTGCAACCCACCAAGCTGACGCTGAAAGAGATTTGTGATCTCTTCGTCGTCAGTCTATTGCCAGCCGCGGGGCATGCAGGAGAAGAAGCCAAAGATGACGCAGAAGACATGGGAGCCTCCAGTGACTTGGGCTCAAGCCTTTCTTTATTTGCCTGAAGCACACATCCGTCAAACACAGAGCGGCTACAAAGCCCTTGGGCTCTGGGCTCCCGAGGCTCCCCAAACTCCCAAGGGCCCCAAACCGAATCAAACTGAAGCGAGCGCCTCGCGGATGGTACTTCACGTCCGTCGTTATGAAGTTAGCCAAGTACGCGAAGTACCCAAACCTGGTGGGGCCGAAGTGAAGACTGGCGGAAGCGTTTCTTGGGGCCTGGTAACCTCTTGATGGGGAATTGCTCGAGGGGGCTGGCTCCGCAAAGTTGGACTACTTTCTAGGTTCCCTCTAGGAATCAACCTTCCTTGGGTAATCCGGTCTCGGACAGCGATGATTTAAGAACGTGGGAGTTACAGTCGAGCAGAGCGGCACGACCAGCTGCACGAAGGAGAAGGTGTGCAAAGTCGCGTTCTCCACCGGCGACACCACGAATATCAGGATGCAAACCATCCTGGGCAGGTGTTAATGCACTCCCCTCTTGCAGCGTCCACCAAAGTCGTTGTCGCTGTTTGATGAAGCCCAAACGGAGCAGAATTCTGCCAGGCTGCCAGCTCAGTGTGCTGAAGAAGTTGGTGATCTGGGACGAGGCGGAGAGCTGAAATCCCTCATACTGTGTATGTGAACTTCAAAGTTCTATATAAGGCTCGGGCCATGACTATTCGGTCCTCAAGACAAAACGGAAACACGGAAACGCAATGAAAATGCCAACTGCTCAAAAGCGAGGCACGCTCCTCGTTCCGGTTGCTGGATGGGTCGATCGCAGCCCGCTGATAGGACAGCTGCATGAATCCTTGAATACAGCAGGCCGAAAAGTTGAGAACAAGAACATTGCCGTGCAGCCGAGTGTCGTGACTCAAAGAAGACGATGCCCTTAGTTAAAACAAAAGGTACACGATCTCGGCGAGCGCTTGATTGCACGTAGCTTCAGACGAAAACAGCGGGGCTGGCTGCGGCTTCTGCACAGTTGGAGACTCGCCCGACATTCATAGCTCAGCTGGTAACTGTCCACTTCCCGAATCCCCAAGACAGCAAGCCAGTTCCCAAGAAACCATCGCAACCGGGATGCTACGAAGATAGGGCCAGCAAAGTACTTTGCTGGTGCCATATCCCATCCAACGCAGAGGTTGTTGTACCCCACACGCCTCAAAGGATGTTGGGCAGGCATGAGACTCCAAGTCGGGTAGCTGGCATCAGCTCTCAATACCCTAAGCCTAAACGCATCTGAACAAGTTCAACTCACATACAGGAATGAACGCAGAGATGGACCCATTGACGCCTCTTCAGCTGGTTGTCTTTGATGATGTCATAATCCTCAGAAGATGGTCGAGGGTTTGAGGCTGTGCAGGACTCGTCTCCGTTGCAGAGGAAGCTCCAATCAACAGTCGTCCCTATGCAGAGTTCCCCAAAGTAGGCGAAAAAGAGCACGGTGCAAAACTGCTGCAGCTGAGCTGCATAGATGTACCTGAGCGAGGGGCACATTGGAAGAACGGGTTGTTTCACGGACAACAGAAAGTAACACAGAGATCCCACCCACCCCCAGGCAAAGTACCTTCAGAATTTCCCATCGGCATGATTGATTGTAGCCCAGTCGCGTCAGGACCCAGCTGAGGACCATTGCGATCACAAGCCTCGACTCACATGGCTGAAACAAATCCTTGTTTGAGGTGGGCCAAAGACAAGGATCTCTGTAAAAAAACACAATGTAAGCACCCCTCGTACCCCGCGAGGGGTCATCAAAAACCGATACAAGCTTGGTCACATCATGCCATGCCCTCCCCAAACTTGGATCTGGGCTACTGTATGGCTCAAGCTCTCCTACTGTTAGTCAAGGATCGCATTTTGACAGCGCTCGGCCACGGAGCCGGAAGACACACGCCCACACTACTAGCGGCACACTCCAGCCCAACTGGTCAGCAACCACCACAATGGCACGACACCAGGTGCCTGAAGTGAGAAAATGAGGGAGAAGCCCAACCCTCAACTTCCCTTCAAACCCATCCAGCACTGCCGTGTCACAGCTCGCCACCAGCAGCTGCATAGTCCTGGAGAGCTGGAGGCCGCGTGTGCCCTCTGAACTGCACTGCCACCTAGTGGGTCCCACGACCGCTCCTCCGGGTTGAGGATCATTGACTTGCCAGGTGCGGCAGATGCTCGCTTCAGTATGATGCTGGCGAACCTCGGGGCATGGCCACTCCTGGCTTGCTGGCGAAGCACGGCTTTGGCGGAAAGTGTAAACGATCCCACTGCGCCGTCTAAGGACAGCACTTCATCTGGCCTGTGTCGCCTGCAGATGTTCATAACGAATCTAGAACTGTACACCATAAGCCCCGTGCTCACATCAAACCCGTGTCATATGCAGACGCACGGTACAGCAATTAACAGGCACCGCTTCATGAGGGACAGCAAGGGGGGGACAAAAGGAGAAAGCATGGCCAAGGGGAGCGCTTGCTGGGAGCTCCACCCATGCCTCATGCCTCCCTAAACCCCGCCGAGCCTCTTGGGCGCTGGCCCTAATGGGCCAAGACGCCACACCACCACGCGTTAAACACTTTGAGCAAAGAGCCATGGAAGAGGCGGCGGCAACGCAATTAGGCTCTGGTACGTTGATAGCAACATACACACATGCACAGAACCGTCCATAAATACAAAATAACGCAGACAGACAGACAGAAGACTGACTGACAGACGGACCGACAGACGGACAGGCTGACAGGCTGACAGGCTGACAGACAGACAGACAGACAGACAGACAGACAGACAGACAGACAGACAGACAGACAGACAGACAGACAGGCAGATGGACCGTCGGACAGACCGTCGGACAGACCGTCGGACAGACCGTCGGACAGACCGTCAGACAGACAAGCAGACAATCTGACGGACCGACAGATGGACGGACAGACAGACAGACAGACAGACAGACAGACAGACAGACAGACAGACAACCAGCCAGCCAGGCAGGCAGGCAGACAGACGGACAGAAGTGCATCACACACGCACACGCACACACCCAAACATATACGTGCATACATACGTGCAGACATGCATGCATGCATGTACACACTCAGACACACCTGCATGGATCTGCATTGCACAAACTCAGCGAGACCAGATGTGAGAATTGATCTGAAGCATTCGAGTCTGCGCAAAGGCTAATGTGCACTGAGCCGTATGTACATATGTATGCATGTATGCATGTGCATATATGTATCTGTGCGTGTGCGCTCTTGTACATGCGCTACATATGTACAATATACTGTATATGTAGATGTAGATGCAGGTGTCTATCTATTTGCGCATGCGCTTTCTATGGATGAATGGATGGATGGATGGATGGATGGATGGGTGGATGGATGGATGGATGCACTGATGCATGGATGCACGCATAGATATATGCAAAGGCATATGTCTATGTACGTGCATTTGCACATGCATGCGCCTATGTATGTGCATGTGTATGTATGTTTACGAATGTCGATGTGTGCATGTATGTACATGCATGTGCATGTATGTGCATGTCTGTGCACGTGCATAAATAAAGGTCCATGTGTATGCGCGTGTGTGCACGTGTATATGTGTAGATGTGTATGTGTGGTTGCGTGTATATGTGCATGCGGATGCATGTATGTGCGTACGGCTGTAAGTGTACATGTGTGTATATGTACGTTCACATGTATGCGCATATGTGTATGTACGTGCAGACATACTTGCATACAAAAATACATGTGTGTTGCGGCATGTGGCATGTATGTATGTATGCATGCATGCATGCATGCATGCAATTATTTGTGCAGTGTAAGTGGGTGGATGGGGATGTGGCTGTTCCTCTATGTGTGTGTATGTACTTGTGCGTGTGTGCCCGTGCGTGCATGCTCGTACATGTATCATGCAGTGCGTGCATGTGACTGCCTTGCGGGCAGCCGAAGGTTGTTCACAGGAACTCGGGTGAATGCATGTACCTATTGATGCATGCATGCATGCATGCATGCATGCATCATAGTGTACGGAGGTGAAGATACCTGCCCATCTAGGTATGCATACGTACATGGTTGGACGAAGCCCGAGTCCTCATGAGCCAGCAAGCGTGTGAACAGAGACAGTAGCGAAAATGAAGTCATATTCACAAGTCCTCGACCCAAATCCCGACACATGCTTACCTTGAAACGAACCAGATAAAATGGTCGCCTCCAGTCCCAAGGCACAGAAACCTAGAGAAGCGACACCTCGGACATCACCTCCCAATGTCTAGAAAATACTTCCCAGTCCCAACGCAGAGTTGCATTGAACAAAGGGGGACGCACCCCAGGGATTCGCTGCAGTCGCTCCATGAGGCGCCGCTTCTTCTCGTTAAGGAGGTAATACCTCAGACCAAGTGGGGTTCGGTTCCTGTTCTAAGGGCTCCTGCAAGCGTTCCCCGCAACGAACTCCATCCGAGAATCTACACCCCCCAAGAATCCACAGGTTGTCCCTCGGGGCTGTTGCGTGGTAGTCACGTGGTTGTGCTTGTTGAGCTGCAAGCATCGGACCTAAGGTCGGCCCGGCACACGACTGATGGCCGGCTACAGATACACTGAAAGATGACAAAACCCTCGCACGGATCTCGGCGACGGACAGCATATTCTCGCGGAAAGCCAAATGCATCCAGATCCGTCAGCACATCCTGAACCACGTTTTACAACATGCAAGAGGTGCAGTGCGGAGTCAGTGCAGCATCCAGCGAAAGCAACTGCTGAACGCTGAACCCGCAGGCCGTCCAGACTCATCTGCAGCAGCTGTTCCCATTTTCCAGGCTCGTGTTTTGACGCCCGGGGCGTGCGCGAGTGGTCGACTGACTTTAGTCGTCCACTTGTCACCTGCTAACCCAAGAGCTCTCCCACCGACATACCGCTTTGGCGAGGGTCTGAGCACGATCTGCTTTTGAGCCACGAGGTCTTACGAGGAAGTCCAGCGGCGAGGATCTCTGGTCGTGGTCACAACGTACAACCACCGGAGAACCTGCAAGCTAACCTGCTCAGTCCATCTCTTCCATCTGCGTTGTCTGCGCTGCATCTGAGGATAGGCCTGCGTCAGAAGACTCAGCAAAACATCGTGTTGGCGCATCCCGATTATTGAACCTGTGTTGTTCAAGGGTCTGCACTCATGAGGCCTTCTCCCCCTTCGCCAGTGTCAGGCTCTTCGGCTTCGACTGCGGCCCTCTGTTTCTCGTCGAAGGCCTCCAAGCTCCCATGTTTCCGGCAAACCGTCGCTACTGACAGCCTGCAGCGCTTCGAATGCATACCAACATTGCTGACGAGCAATTCCAACTTGTCTCCTGCCTGTCTTGACAGTCTTGTCTAACTTTCTATCGACGACAGACTACTTGGAAAGCATTCGCTGCTGGCCGGACCTGCAAACCCGGCTTCATGCACCTGCATCTGTAGATGTTATGGGTCGTTGCTGTTGACTCTGCGTGCTTTGCGTGATGTTATTATGCTCCAGTCGTACGCAGTTTATTGCTTCTCGCCTTTCTGTTGCTGCGGCTGTATCTTTCTGCAACCTCTTGTCTCTGCAGATGTTATTGTTCTATACAACCGTACAAAAATCTCCATGGTATATATCTGTCGCAAGATCCTGCTGACACCCTACCCCTGGAGCTCATCTACCCTCCTGCGACTCGGTTATTCGATTGGACGTGTTTGGGATACAGAATCTGTTCAAGAAATTTGATGACTCCAGCATACGAGATGCTTTTGCTCGGGAGGAGGAACCCATTTCTGCCTCCAGCTCCCGTAGCTCCTCTCGCAGAGGAGCCGCAAAGCCCTGGCAGGAAAGCCAGAAAGAGTCAAGAACTGGAGGTGTGGACAGCCTCCGGGCTGTACTTGATTTTCTCATGGGTTCATTATCATCAACTGCACATCAGCAACATCATCACCGCAGTACGAAGAAGGAAAATTGAAATCGATGGCAGCAAGTACGCTGATACTGTCTCTCCCTGGCGGCCCACTCTCCGGGTCTTATGATGCATGGCGTTTCCTCCAGCTCGCCGCCGGCATGGCCAGCACGCCTGGGCAAGATGAAGCACTTTGGGACAGAGTTGAGGGCTGCATGCAAGCCTGGGTCCTTGGCAACCAATTCAAGCGTACCGACCGCTGGGCTGCCTCATTCGTGTTTTGCAGAGACATTCAAACACCACAAGAAATACAAGTCGACCCCTCTGCAGCCTCTCCGTGCTTGCGGCTTCGCTCTGCAGCCATCGCATATTTCCTGCACATGCTCACCAGACAACTTTCTCGGAAAGATGAAAAAGATCTTGACGTCTGAAGCTACGGGAGAGTTCCGACTGCTCTACTCATGATGCAAGGTCGAATGGTCAAGCGCGCCAGGAGTACTGCGACCGCTTCATGGCCTGTCGAGACTGGTCTTCCGAATTCATCGTGCTCAACCCCTGCACAACTCCAATGCATCTCCCCTTCCAAGCCTTCGAACGAAAGGCATCGAAGTCCGTGAAGGTTGCATCAGGTGGTGCTGGACCTGCAGCAGCACAGCTTTGCTGGTTTGTCGGTTGTGGCTCGATGATGTATGTTGGTTCCCAGGTCTTTGCTTGGTCTGCAAAGCCCAGCTAGTTCGATCCATCTGCCCAGCCGCCTTCATCCGCTTCCAAGCGAGCTTGACGCGCTCGAGCTGCCTGCACAGGCTGTAAACGGCACTGCACCCATGTGTGATTCGACCAACAGAAACAACCTTCGGTAATCCCTCGACATCATACACCCCGAAAGCCTTAACAATCAACCGTGCCGGCTGATCCCAAATCGTCAATTTTCGCTTCCATCGTATCTTCAACTCTCCTTGGCAAGTGTCTGGAAACTCCTTCTGAGACTGCCTGGGCAGCCTCGGCCGAGATGTCCGTCATGTGGGACACAGTGTCTAAATCCTTTCGGGTGTTATTTCGTTGCTCTTGGGTTCCGGGAACTGTGGGTTCGAGAATGCTGTCTACACCGACGCACAGGGACAGGTTTCCACACCTGATAGTAGTGGTTGTCCTGATGAGTTGCATTGATGGTTGCAGCAAGCTTGTTCTTGGAAATCTCTCGATAGCGTCACATGGTCCAAACATGTTAGAGCCTCTCGTCTTGCATATGATGCCAAACTGCTAGACTCCTAGACTTCCTCTCGCTCAACGTTTCCTCCAGTCGGGCTCGGTGCTGCGTGTTATCATCTTGATGTAGTACTACAAGGCACGACTAAGCAGTGATACGACGAGTATCTGTGAATACAAAGGCTGATGATGAATGTGGTCATACCCTTCTACGCACAGCATCGACCGTGATAAATTGAAATGATCTATCTGCAGCCATGAGACGGCCATGGGAGGCATTCTCGAAGGCATTTCAGCCTGCATGGCTCAGAAATCACCGACTATGCACAACATCATGCAGCCCTAAAGCTCTGAAAGCCCGTCCTAAACCCGAAACTAACCCGAGTAACAGGCTACAGGCTGCAAAGAGACATTACAGGTCGTGGGAGCAACCCCATACGACCCCAAGCTCAAGGCCCTCCAAAAGGGCTTACGACCGACACCAGACCGCCGGACCAGTCCGCCGGGAAGCCCCGAAGGCCTCGACGACGGGGTCGGGCTTGTTCTCCGCGAAACCCGAGAGCCCCGCCTTGGCACCCGAAGAACTGTGCCGCCACTCGGCGCAGTGGCATCATGATATATCATGATTCGGCCTACCCCATGATTCTATACCATAGGTATACCATTTCTATAAGTTTCTCTCGTGCTCCTTCCTGTCGTGACATGTAAGGTCACAGCGAGAGGAGCTGTAGGGACCGTAGGATGGCTCATAAACCCTTGTATCCCAACACTCGTGGACAGATCTTCTGAAGATCTCGGACCGAGTGGCACTCATTCGCTGTGCCAGGAGCTTCTGCGCCTCTGCGTCCTCTCGCTTCGCCCGGAGCGCCTGCGGGGGCTTCAGACGGCACAGCGCTTTCTTGTCGGCTGAAAGATGGCAGCACCCTTGCCTGGGCCTTCTCCTCCGCTTGCACCTTCTGAAGCAGGCGCACCGCCTTCACGAACGATACAGGAAAAGTAGCACAAATGGGCAAAATGTGCGCAAGCGCTCTACCCGACATTCCCAGTGTGACAGAGCAATCGTTTACGGCCCTCAACGACCCAGCAGTCAAATCGTTCCGCTTCATGCAGACATCCATTCTTGAGTCATTATCGGAGCCCGGCCCGATGCAAGCGTGTTGCTCCTACTAGGAGAAACTCCACAAGCCCTCGCTCTGTAGGCTCTCAGAACATTCCACGCCACGTGGAAGCCTCCGGCAGTGGCGGGTCCAGCAACGGCTCCAGCAGCGTCCGCGCCTCCTCGTAGCGATGGAGCCTCACACTCCGAAAGCGTAGTCTGTGCTGCTCTGCGTGGAGCCTTCATGACCTCATGGCACCAAACCAGCCGCAAGGTCTTAGAATTCTTAGCGGGGGATTTTGCTCGGATGCAAATTCAGGGTCTTCTCCATCCTCTGCCTCAGTGTGGCTTCGGCAGCCCGGAAGCGCGCTTTGGCGCTGGCCGGATCGGCAAACAGGACCACCTCGAGAGTCTCGCCATTATGGCTCGGAGGCCAAGAGTCTGCAAGAATCGAAGACCCCTTCTGAAGAGGGATGCCACAGCTGTGCGGCCTTGCAGGCCCGCAGCGCTTTCTCCGCATCCCCGAGCTTCAGGTAGCCCTGTGCCTCTGACAGAGGGCTGAAGCCACGTGCTGAAAAAAGCCAGGGGCGCTGTGACTGTGAAATTGGAGCTAAGACGAAGGCCAGGTTCAGATAGATCGATCGCTCCAAGGTCGTGGACTCCTTCTAAGCTCGGGCGGGGTCGGAGACTTGTGCAATTCAGCACTTGAAGTGATAGCAACCTTCGGAACCTCAAGTATCCCTAGGCGTCGACCTAGAATCGCCTGGAAAAAAAAAAACAAGACCCTCAAACCTGCTGAGCGGTTTCAGACTCTTGCTGTGCAGAGCGCCTCGTCGAAAGCTTTTCCAGCTTCCAGCTCCTGCGAAGCTCTACTTCAGGGGCTCCGATCGCAAGCCTTCTCCGTGGAAGTCTGTTGTAAAGCCCTGCGCTGCAGTCCTACATATCAATCACCCCTTCAACTCGGAACACACTCATGCAGGACAGGCCTGCACGTGCCGGCGAATGGCCAGATTCCAGAGGCGAACTGCCTCCTCCAGAATGGCAAAGAGCAATCGGTCACAGAGACACTTTGCAATGCCCCTTACTTGCACATGCCGGTTCCGGGTCCTGTCCTGACAGCCTCTATTCTCAGGTTAAGTCTTTTGATGCGGCCGCTTGCTGCTTGCTTCACGTCCGGACATATATGACGTCGACTTGACCGCCGTGCAGGTGTTATTCGACAGGCGCTCTTCCATGTCATGCTGCTCACGTCCAACCAGCTGTGTGGATATGCTCTGCTCTACTGTCGTGGGTGGGCCTCAGAGGCTTGCACGTGCAAAATGTCCCTTGCCCGGTGTGTGTCTGCAACACGCTCAACTTCATGACCATGTTCTTGTCGGATACTTTCCCGTACTCAAGCATCAGACGATTGCACCTACCTCCATTTGATGTCCAAAACCTGTGTACCGGCATCTGCATGATGTGCTCAAAAATTATAAGCATGCGCTTTCAGGTCCCCGAATTTTATCCTTGTGTTTCAGGGGAACGCAGTGCCTCCACCTCCCCGCGGCCGTAGGCGCTGTTTCCCTGCTGCTTGAGTTCGGCTGCCTTTCAAGGGATCTCGAAGAAGCCGAAACGACTTTCAGGCTTGCCTGTCTTGGCCCACTACGAGCTGAGACGACATGATGCCCAACCCTGAAGCCCAGAGCGGCACCTCGTCTGCAGGGTCCACGTCGGCCATATCCTCTCCCTGAGGTCAGGCTGCAGTAGCGTCAGAAGTGCAGGATAAGACTGGGCAGGAAACTACGCTGATACACACACGATCGACAGGAGTTAGAGATACCGGATTTAAGAAGTTTCGGGTTCAGGGCTTCACCGTCTCCAGCAACGACAGCAGTTGCGACAGTAATGCAGGTGCTTTCATCTAGCTGCATTCCTCTGCTAACACCGTACGCTTGATGACGCAAGCAATGCGCTGCGAAAACAAGGCCTTGGAAAATAGCGTGATACACTGTACGACCGAACGAAGCACCAAGGAGCACCTGATGTCCTCTTACATGCGGCTCACAGCTACCTTCAGCTACCAGCCACTGCCTCGGCCATGGCATCGCGGGGGAACACCGGAAGCCACCGGATGCTTTGAATGTTTTATCGGGTTTCTGGACGACCACAAGCCTTCCTCTATCTATCAGTCTCTATCATATCTCGTGAGTCTGTCTGTGTGTGTGTGTGCGCGTCTGCACGTCTGCACAACTATGAAGGGAGGGAGAGGGACGCATGAACAATGCATTCAACTTGCGAGGGGTCATGGGACTTCGGAGTTGTGGGAGAGCGCTGCTCGCTTCTGAAGGAGAGCTTTGGCTCCAGCAAAGTCCAATGGTACGGGTGGTAGTGAGCGCTTGAGCGGCTTGAAGACAAGGACGCACGGAATGCCGGAGCGTGCAAAGCCGGGAGCATGGCCATACTAGCCTCGCTTCCGGACTGCCCTCGAAGTGTGGACCCTACGGCACAAGCGCACGGTGTCAACGGCAAGCTCAACAGTCCTCCTCCAGCTTCATATCCTGCTTCTCACCTTCCGATGCATGCAAGGCAGGGCATCCAAGAACACCCTGGCCTGCCCTGCACTGCACTGCCTCAAGTCACCCCAGCAATCCCACAGCCCCAGCACAACCGACACAAAACGATTGGATCGGGTCCCTCCATTGTCGTGTCCGACCTTGTCCAGGAGTGCCCTCTGGCACCGGGGTTGACGCCTCCGGGATTTGGCGGTACCTCGGCCCGGCCGGAGCGACCCAGGCAGGGCAAGCCAAACGATCAAAATCGATCAAACATCACAGATCATCCCAGCATTTTCTCCGTTCCAAGCCGGACCCTGTACATCCACGCCGCAGACTTGCCAAGTGGCACACGAAGCTAACCAGTCCCTGTCCTGAAAGCCTGAAATGCGGTAAAATCTTCACTTAGCCGGATGAGTCGGAGAATCTCGGCCCGTTGCCAGGCGTGGGCCCGGACATCCGGCACCTGGAAGCGGCGCCTGGCTTGCAAGCTTCGGAGATCGAGCCGGCTGTGAAGCTCGGCTGCAGCAGCCGAAACAGCCCTCCACCCGAAGCCCGCACAGCACAGTGAGCACTCAAGCTGTGAGGTCATAGGGCACACAAACCTCGAAATGCGGCCAAGCAGCGATGGGTCCGTTGTGAGGAGCCGAGCGATCAGGTCGCGCACGGACTGCCAGCAGATCCGGCTTTGTAGAGACGAGCAGTTTGCCGTGGAGGTGGCCATGGAAGCATGTCATCCGTCTGCAAAGATCTACGGTCAGATGCTCTACCAACTCATCTTTCGCCTGCTTATCTCCAGCCGACAATGCCTTGGTGTGCTCGCATTTACACTATTCAATCGTTCTCGTCACAAGATAGGAATAAAAAATTGCAAATGAGGCAAGCAACTAGTATACCCAGTATGACTACTGCTATACCCCTACTCTCCGTGCAAGCCTCGGAGATAAATTTCGGAGTCTTGTAGTCCGCAGAGAGGATCTTCTTGTACAGGGCCGAAGTGTTCTGGTCCTGGAGTGGGACAAAGACATGCGCGGTGAACCCCGCAGAGCCGAAGTAGCAGCTGGCAAGCGAAGCAATTAGACTAGAATGTTACCATGGGTGAATGACTGGAACTCTACCCGCTCCAACCTCAAAGGGCAGGTAGCCGCAGACCATGGCAAAGAGGATGACTCCACAGCTCCAGAGGTCGCAAAGATGCGGGACCTTGGGCAAACAAAGGAGCTCGTTCGAAGCAGGGCTTGTTCCGGGGGCTATTGCGCTTAGACGCACGAAGGGCTTGGAGCTTTGAGGGTGCGCCATTCTTCAGTCGGACTCCAGTTCCCGGTGAGTTGAGATCACAACATACACCCTGAGCTGCGAAGCAGGCGAGTGGAAAAGGCATCCTTGGGACACGGCATAGCTGTGGCCTGACATGCTGTCCAGCACAAGAAAGAGCAACTCAAAGCGCGCGTCTTCTACTGCTAGTTGGAGACTCAGGGAATCCCAAACCAGGCCTGCAATCATTTCTGGAGCAGCGTAGCAGGGAGATCCACAGGCGGTCTTGAGCAGTTGGCCTTGCCTGCAGAGCCGAATCGAGCTGCTGCTAGTGCATGTGGTCTACCATATCTTAGATCAGCCACCTTGCCTGAAGACGTTGCTCAGGCCAAAGTCCACGATCTTGATATTATTATGCTCGTCCAGGAGAAGGTTCTCGGGCCTCCGCAGGTGCGCAAAGGCTCAAGGCTCACCGGGTCAGTCTGCTTTAGCCGTGACGCCCCATGTACAAAAAGGAGCCGCCAGTTCCTGTCCCTTCCTACCTGGATCCCCAAACCTCATCCGCGAACTCTGACCGAGTGCGCGGCTTGAGGTCCCGATGCACGATATTCATGGCGTGAACCTCTCCACCGGATCGTGCGGGTCGGGTCCGGAGCCAGAGCACAGTGAGGGCGAAGTGACCCCAAACCCGACTTGATGCGAACTAAACCGAACTGCACCGCTGCACCATTCGAACTTGTGCTCCGACACGGCCTTCTCGAGACCAGCGATGATTTGATGGAAGAAGCGGCATGCCTGTTCGGCCAGACTGCTTTGGGCCGGGCAACCACCACGAGCTTCAAGCAGCTGGGTTGCTGTCGTTTCTCTGAACAGCCTTTTTCTGTTTCAAGAGTGCTACAAGAGTCCTACTACGTAGTGCTGATCGGCATATGGATTGCAGGGCCGCCTCTGGTTCAGGCACGCGCCCCCTGGCAACAATGTAATCGAAGAGCTCTCCACCACTTGCGTACCTCCCGCTCGTGTCGAGACGAAGAAAGTTTCCGACTACTGCCCTCTAAGATTTTAAAAGAGAAACTTCTTCGGCTCCGACATCGTTTGTCGGGGGCACACTTCCACAAGTGACAAGCAGTGCGCACTCCATGATGAGATATAGTTGACGGCGCGTCTCAATGATCTCATACAGCTGCACCTGAGAAGCGATCCACGGATGAAGGTGCTAGCATCTGGCATGGCTGCGCCTCTTGATGTGGACTTGCATGAGCGGCTAGAACGCACAACAGGAATCACCCGAATCGCGTGGAGCTACAAAAGCAGCCCTCTTGTTGAAGTGGCAAAAACACGCCGAGAAACACACAAGAACTGGGCCGTCACAATCATGGAAGTCTGGGGATCCGGCGATGTGGGGGTGCCGGATTAGCTTCAAAATATGCACCTGTCGGAGGCAGTCGGAGGGCTGACGCTTAGTAGGACCGGCAGCAACTGGCAGCCGGCACACACCAGCTCCAAGGTCAGCGAATTAGGGTTTTGGGGTATATTCTACTATAGTTATAATAAGGAACCCCCCTCGTTTTCTGCAACCATGCCATACCATGCCTCACGAGCAACCCGCTCCACATCTGCCACTTCAACGATCCGCTCCTTCTCGAGAATCTGGGCGCGCACTATGGCTGGAAGACAAACCCGAAGTTCAGCAAGAGTGATCATGCAGAGGCTGGATAACTATTGCGTCTGAAGTTCCCATGATGTGCATATCTCGGCAGGTTGGGTTGACAAATAGATGGTTGGTTATGAAACCACCTTCTTGCACGCCGAAGTGTGAGAGTGATGAGTCAAATGAGGCTCCAGCTTTGACGGCTACACGCTCCGAGGTCAAGATATGGGTTCCAAGCTTGACCTGCAGATGCAGGTCGGATGAGATCAGATGGATCACTCCAGGTTTAGTTGCTAAGCACGGTTGAAACTCTCTCTTGAAGCCCGCGCTATCTGTGACGCGGGTCAATCAGTTCTTTGAGAATCTCCGCAAAAATGTCCTGGGCTTTCTGAGGTCGGCGCCTTTCCGAAGGTGCCTTCGCCAATCGTCTTTCCTGCGTACCGGGAGGCTCCTAAGTCCTCAGATGGGGTTTGAGGTAAGGTCTGAGTTTGAGTGCAAGTTCAAGGGCTTCGAGACCCGATGGAGGTCGAGAGATGAACTTTCTGAACAAAAGGCCTAGCCTAGGCCTCTCTTCGGGACGGAAGGGCCGTGTTCTCTCCTACTTCCAGTGCTTACGGCTCAATTTCGCAGATGCGGCAGACATGACATATCGAAGAGTCCTGAATCTAGGGACTTCACTCGAAGTAGCTTATACTGTCGTAGTGCAGCAGCTGAAGCACGGTCCATGCAAGCAAAAGCCCCGCCTAGAATATAGTGCCCGATCGACTTGGCCCGTGCACGGCTGCTATCAGGCCTGAGCAAGCCGCTGCCCCTACAAGCAGAAACGAACACACGATCCCTTGGAGCTTTCTGCCGGATCCACCGCGAAGCTATTGCCAACACGGCCAAGACGCTGAGCCATGCCCGGTGATCAAAGGGGCAAAAGCCAACCTTGCACGCAAGGCTCCAAACTGCACAGGACAGTCCGTTCGACATGGACCTCGAGAAAAAAACAATGCTCTTCCGACCCCCTGCGCAGCCTTGAAATTGTAGTCAGAGGCAACACTTGGGAATTATGACTGCGACGGTCAACAAACCAGCAGCTTCTGGCAGAAACTTCACAGAGCATCGCAACCTCAAGTGGGGGATTTTGGACTGACACAGCGAGACGGTCCTGCCTGGATGGAAGGCAAAGCAGCGGCACACTCACACTGTGAACCGGACAGCTTGGCGAGCTTGAGGTTCAGCACGATCAAAGCAACCGAGCTAAACATGGAAATACTTGGACATGTAAAGAATCTTGTCTGTTCAGATCTCAAAGGTGGAACCGGCGGATTCTCCCCGCCTTTCTTCCGAAGCACCTAGAACAAGCGTTTGAGCTAAGTACGCATGGAAAAGCCTCTCGGAGGTCCCGTTCGGCATGGGGAGGTCGGTGAGAGGGACAAAGACTTCGGCTTTTTGGATCGGTTCCTGATACTGTTCCTTGCACTGCATGCCGGCGTGTGCTTTACCCTCCTGCGGTGCGCTGTAGTGGGGAGGTGCCATACGGTGTAAAGCTGGCACCGACCGCTGCAGAGTGGGAGACAAAGCTCGGCAGGTCCCAGGTCTCTGCACATGATACACGTTGTCCATCTTGTCCACGACGGGGTGGTCTCGCGTTGGCGTCCTGTTTGCAAGTTGCTCCAGAAGGTGGGCTCCAAGACGGGCGCATCAACATCTGCTAGACGAGCACTTCATCCTGGAGCATCTTTCGAACCCAGCAAAGGGTTTATTTCACTTGACCGAAAATTTCATCCACTTCCCCCGCCAGCGACCAGGAGTGCGAAAAAACAATTTCAATTCGGACCCACGCAGACAAAATTCACAACGTTTAGAAGTTTGTGGCTTAAGCGAGAGGCACACAGAAAGCCCCAAAGTCAGCGAGAAACCCAAGTAGCCGCAAGAGTCATGGCCACAGGTCGTTGATGCGAGTCTGCAGCAGGGTGGTCATGGGAGGGAACTAGCGAAGGGAGCAGCCAAAGAAAGAAAGATGAGTCAAGCTTGTAGCTTCGGGCGCTGAGACCGATGGCCAATCTTGAATGATTACCATGCTCGGCACACATGTGGCCCGAGCATCTTTATCCTTCTCCAAAGCATTGAACCTTCCTAACCCCTGAAAGTAAGGTGTGCACTGTGCATTATCGTTAAATTCTGCACGTGACTCACAAACCGTGTATATACCAACAAACCTCCCTCTCAAATTCGATTTGGGCAAGCGCAGATCTTTCTAAACCCCCTTGCGTGCTGCTCCGCGTCCGCGCGCCCTTGCTGAGTGCAACTGGGACCAACTTGCAAAGCCACTTAACAACATTGATTACTTCCCGGACCTGAATCAGAGTAGCTCCAGACCATGTAGACTCCGCTACATATGACTATCACCCTCACCGTGGTATTCATGTTGCGCCATCTGGTATCTGAAGCTATGGAAACGGAAGCGGTACGGGTACAAAGGACCTTTAACAAAGAACACAAAGCTAAACCAGAAACCAGAACCCTGAGATGCTCCCAAAATTGGTCTCAGCTGCACAAGACAGGAGCAGGGGATGAAACTCAGCTCCCGCTCTTCGACAGCTCGTGAAAGATTTTTTCGAAGGCTATGGTGACTCGGGAATTTCAACTTGGGAGTTAGCAATAGTGTGGAACTAGGGCCTACAGCAGGGAGTCGACATAGCCTTGCGCCGTCTCACGAAGATCGATGTGGGAGCCGCTAACACGATGACTGCGTTTGTTGCTTCACATCCTGTGACCAATTGCTAGTGTCAGATCGCGCGATATGTGCAATTTTATCATGTTTGTCCCAAGTTTGACACCACTACGTCGCACGAGTTCAGCATCAGGAAACGAGTCGAGGCTTCTTCCGTGCAGGCCTTGGCAAGCAGTCCCCGTGGTCGTTGAAAGCATGCAACACAGGCTAAAACCGATCGACATCAACAGATATATGTCAGCATGACCCTCCGCAGTAGTAGTAGTAGTAGCAGTAGTAGTAGTAGTAGTAGTAGTAGTAGTAGCAGTAGTAGTGGTCGTAGTAGTAGTCGTCGTCGTCGTCGTAGTAGTAGTAGTCGTAGTAGTAGTAGTAGTAGTAGTAGTAGTAGTAGTCGTCGTCGTCGTCGTAGTAGTAGTAATAATAATAGTAGTAGGCGCCCCCCCCTACCAACTACACTTGCTTACAGCACTTTCGTCATGTACGATCATCATAAGAGGCCTCAA
>CAJNDV010017925.1:0-61627 GCA_905221635.1 Symbiodinium sp. CCMP2456 | reverse complement strand
TGTATGTATGTATCAATTGCTTGCTTGTTTGCTTGCTTTGCTTTGCTTTGCTTTGCTTTGCTTTGCTTCGCTTCGCTTCGCTTCGCTTCGCTTCGCTTCGCTTCGCTTCGCTTCGCTTCGCTTCGCTTTGCTTGCTTCCTTGCCTGCCCTGGCTGGCTGCCTGTCTGCCTTGCATGCCTGCTTGCCTGCCTGCCTGCCTGCCTGCCTGCTTGCTTTGCTTGCTTTGCTTGCTTGGAAGCAGCGCGGCCCGGAAAAAAATACAAGAACCAATGGAACAAAAATGCAGGCTTTCGTGCTAGCATTGAAACTAGGATGTGAAGCATCGTGACACGAGCTTCACCACGGCTGGCACTGGGCCTCTTTCTCGTCAACACCGAGGATGTTCTGCTCTTGCGTGCCGATTGGAAGCATGCAAACCTGCCAGCCAAGACTTGGAGCAGAGGATGTGCACAGCTGACGCCTGTCTTGCAGTCCAAGCCACTCCTTTGCAGAGAACGATGAGGCGATCTGCCTGCCGAACAGTGTCTGCAAAGGCATTAAAACGATGCATCGGGATGAAAAGTAGATAATTGCGCACCCTCCCGAAATCCTAAGCCATGGCAGGCCCCCGAAGCCTCTGCTGACTTGCTTTGTGGTCTCACCCTTTTGTGCCTGGTAGGCCGCATCGAACTGGCCGTGATCTGACCGCAGGCACATGGTCGCATACTTCCCCGGCGTTCCTGCAACGGCGCCCTAGACCCCATCTCTAAGTGCGTGAGTCTGCTCCGCCCGGTCCTACGTAGATGAGCAAGCGGTCGCCCTCGGCAGCCCGAGGAACGGCCCCGAACCTCGGGGCAAAGCCGCAACGCCACTCCTATAAATCAAAGCACATGAACTTCTGAGCTGGATGCTTGCTCTGCGTGTTTGGGATGGTATGCTGCCAGTCGGTCGCAGGGGCGACATGGACCTTGGCCTGGCAGGACTACCGCGAATCTCTTCAAAAGTCCTCATCTTCTCTCCTGATGCTCCCTGCCTTCTCGATGATGTCCTTGGAATCCTTGGCCGCCAACATTCAGGGACGCCGCTTCTGCGAAGGCTAACTCCACCGAGTCGCGGAGCAGTGCTCCAAGAGGCTCTTGCAGTCGCCCGACACGGACGCATCCTGCGAGTCGCTGGTCTTGCCATGTGTTAAAACAGATGTTCCATTACGTTCATGCTCGCACCAGGAACTTCGGCATGCTCGCAGTCCTGCGCGAAGACTGCCACGACTCCGTCGGCTCCTTTGATGGCCGCCGTGATTGCTTGGCAGGCAACTCGAGTTGCCCGATAGCTTTCCTCAGAGGGTCCGGAATTCAAAGGGCTGGCAGAGTGCGCCCATCGCCAAACTACTCTTGCCAGGCGGCATCACCGTCAGCTATTCTTGGCATCTTCAGCAGCTTGGGCTGAGCGCCCACAAAAGGCTTGTGGCTGTCCGGCACCTGTCCGAAATGATCACAACTCCGTAACATGGGGCATTTTGGCGTACGTCGTGCTGGCAGCGCCAGAATCACAGAGGGCAAACGATAATTGTGGGGAAACCGATTTCAAGACAGAAGATCGGATTCGCTGACCAAGGTGGTCCCTGAGTCTCTGCGAAGCCTGTGTTTCCGGCGGCTGGACTTGCTCTGCTTAGACATAGACTACGTGATGGAATCAACCCGCTTCCCGCCTCATGCATGTGCTCCTGCGCGATGGCCTGGAATCGGGTGCACGACGCATGCGGTCACTGGCTGTTCCCAGCAGGCCTTTGCAAACTCATCTGTCTGCTTCTGCGCATCGCCTGTGCGTTCTTCCACTCTCTACTTGGCAAGCGCGAAGCTGCGAAGCATGGGGACGGGGAGGCCCAGCGAGGCGTTGCGGCGGGGCGCGGCGGGGCATGGCCTTCTTTGGATCCTGTATGTTCCAGCTCCTTGCCGCTCAGCTCGATCTGAGTTCCATCTGCATCCTTCATTGGGCAAGACGTTGGGACAGGGAGTCAGGGCACTGCCAAGAAGTCTCAGAGAGAGGGCCTGAAACCTCCTCTTTAGGCTGCCACTCCTCGGATCGGTCGCGATTTCTGACACGAAAAGGCTACAACTACGACATGATGCAACCAAGTGGCTTCGCCATATTGGGTCAAAATCTGCAAGAGTCTTCTTGAAGCTGAAAAAGCCGTCGCGGCCGCAAACCAATGGTGCAGATTGTATGAGCTACATCTTAGGCGACCCTCCTGCAACACTCTTTGGTGATGGTGAAGACTGTGGCGTGGTGACGATGATGACGACATTGCGGAAGGCTTTGCGCGAGCTTTCGGAGAACTGAAAATTGTCGGCGTGTGGCTGCGAAGCTGGGCGCCAGAAAGTCGAATGGACTCCCGGGCGGCGGCTGATCAGCTGTGAAACAGCAGCATTGAACGTAGCGTTTCCCTGCGGGCAACATGCGCTACCGTTGTTGCAACTGCAGGCCTGCAGGATACATCGTGCTGCAAATCTGAAAAAGCTGAGCCCTCTGATGCTGGTTGAGGGCGAACTTGCAGTGTGAAAGCAACCGGGACGTCCCTGCTTCAAGCAGGTACCATCACGGCGGCAGACTTGCAGAAGGCGTTCTCACCCGCAGCCGCGCGTCGGCAGAGCTCCATGCTCCCATCCCTCCCGGAAAGCACACGTAAAAAGAGACCTGCTTAGAACTGGAGGCAGTGCACCCGACCTCCAAGGAGAAACCAGCCTGGCCTGCATCACCGATGCTAGAGCATCGAGTGTGGCTTGCCTGGGAATCGCAATATGACGGGGCTTCCCGTCTGTCTCTCTCTCTCTCTCTCTTTTCTTTCTTTCATTGGGCATGGGGGACTGTTGAGGTCCCCCGGCCTAGTGGCCCCCTATATGCTATGGGGCTTTGAGGGGACGTGAAAAACTGTGGGACACTGGAGGCGTGGTGGCTGAGTTTTGGCATGATATCTGGATTGCGAAAAAAGCATACTACGGCTCTTTCTCTCTTTCTCTCTCTTCACTTCACTTCACTTCGGGGTTCAGAAGGCGTATCAAGCCCCCCGCGCCGAGAGGCGCGCCCCTGTTTAGAGGCTTTAAGGGGCACCAACAGTTGGAGCTCTTTTTCACTTTCGCTCTCTCTCTCTCTCTCTCTCTTTCTTTCTTTCTTTCTGTCTTGCTTTCTTTCAGTCTTTCTTTCTTTCTTTCTTTCTGTCGTTCTTTCTGTCTTTCTTTCTTTCAGTCTTTCTTTCTTTCAGTCTTTCTTTCTTTCTTTTTCATTCATTCTTTCTTTCTCTCTCTTTCTCTCTCTACCAGGTGGGAGGGTCCGGCCCTGTACCTCGCGCGAATGCGCACCTGCGGGCCACAAAGTTTTGAGGATTTCCACGGTGGGGGTTTCCCCCAGCCGGCTCGGCTGCACACGTCCAAAGTTGACACTGCCGCCGGCAGCCACGTGCCCCTAGTCAATTGACATCAAACGAGCAAACATCCAAGGGCAACTATGCCCCCGTCCGTCCTGCCAGCCTGCCGAAGGAAGCAGGACAAACGTGCATTCCCCGCGACATCGGGCAGTCTTCGGGTTGCCACAAGTTGGAACGGAAACGAACTTAAGCCTCCTCCCCCCGAAATTGTTGGCAACCTGAAAAAAACCTAGCAAAAACCTGGGCTTAGTGTCCAGCCCAGTTTGATTTGGTTTGCCTGAGAAAGGGCCACGGGGCCCATGTACAAAATTCACACCTTTGACACAGCTTGCCTATTCGAAAACCCCCCATGCGCAGTGTACTACTCGGAATTGTTTATACGAATTTGTGGACACAAAGCCCTTGCAATATAGCATTTTATGGCTCTGCAGTCCGTCATCATTAGGGTGCATTTCCTCCTTAGTTCGAGAAACATGCAAGCTCACGGGAAGCGCCCCCCCTTACTGTTGTCGGCCTCCTTGCTGGGGCGGTCTGTCTTCCCCCTCTCGCACGACTTTTTGCCATGTGCGCCTGAATCTGCTGCACATGCTGCCAGCTTGGGTCGGGGAACAGCTAGACGTTATCCCCCTCTCCGTAGTAGTCGTCATTCAGCCTTTTCGTAGGTTGGAAATTAAAGAAGAACTCAGCAGTCAGAGCTCGTACATCAGTCATGGCCTACACATGCTCTGAGAGAAGGGCAGGGGACGTCGTAGGTTGGTGTTGTCGTGGCAGCTCAGTACTGGGCCCCTCAGTACTGGGCCCGTTTGGGCGCTTCTGCGGGGCGTCGGTGCTTTTCCCCAGTCGGGCTGGCTTGCTGCTTCGTCACTTCGCTCTTTTGTCGCATCCTCGCGTTCAGGCTGTACTGCGGCCGTGCATCCCCGCTTTGTTCCCGTGTCTTGGTCGACTCTGTCACTTTCTCTGCAGCCTTGGCTGGACTGCCTCCCCCTTTCGGTGGTCTCACTGTCGATGTCGGTCTTTGGTGGGGCTCCGTGTGCGCTCCCTTCTGCTTGGTGATGGCCTTGCTGCGGACTCTGCATGCTTGTCGTAAGAGCTCCCCCACACGGTGCCGGAAGCGACCAGCATAGATGCGGGTCTCCTCTGCCACCAGCGGGAGGTACTTGTCCACTATACGGACTAGCTTGTCTGTCTTCTCCCCCGTGCGGTTTCGCTCTGCATGTCTGGTCTGGTACTTGTTGTAGGACTTGACCATGCTTTTGTTGAGCCATTCCCCCGTTGCAACATCCTTGTATCTTCCTGTTACTGTTGTGGCATCCTGCTACACTTCACGGTTCGGTGGCTCTCTCTCTTTCTGTTTCTCTCCCGGTGTGCGCACCTGCGCCGCTCGCTTGGCAGAAGCGCATCCCTTGGATGCGACGTGAAAGGGAGGTCCTGGCCGTCATTGCATCTCGAGACTTCTTCCCCGTGTGCTGTGGGCAAGAACCGCCAGGTGCTCCGACACGTGGCTGACACATTCCAGGCAGGTGATATCCTGGTCCAGCTGTGGGCCGGGTGGGGGTGTCGGTCCCAAATCGGCTTTTGCTGCAGCCTCGCCTCAGCCCTAGTTTCCGCCGCTCTGCACCTGACACTCACCGCATCGGGACCTGCGACCACGAGGAGTCCGTCGCTGGCCGGCGTCATTCACGAAAGCCCCTGAGCCTCGTGACCTCCAGTTCTCGAAGTCCCCTGTCGGCTCCACGAACCACCTGGAGCGAGCTCTGGAGACTCTCCAAACGGCTCACACGCGGCTCAGCCCTTCCATTTAGGCGGCTGCTCTTCCAGAAAAACTCCCGTGGCTCGCCTGCCCATCACAAAAGCTCATGCTCGCTCTTGCCGCCAGCCAAGGTGCACCCGCGTCTGCGGGAGAGGGCGCGCCTGTCCTCCACGGTGCAAACGGCGAGACGAGTCGCCTCTGCACCTGAAGTGCACTTCTGAAGATGAGCTCCAGTGCGTGGAAAAAGGACGGAGCCTTGCGCCGAACCGGCACTGGCCGAGCTGGCCGCGGCGGCCTTGCAACACCATGAAAATTTGCGAGTAGCGAGCAAAGGAGCTGAGGAATTGTGAGCCGTGGCCCTACAATGCCCCTTTATACGCTCAGACGCTGACAGCTCTTGGCGGGGAGAGCGGCTGCGACTCCTGGCAGAGGAACCCGGCAGAGACGGACTTTTGTCTGCATCCCGAGCTTCACTTCATTTCGGCGCATTGGTGATCATTGGTGATGCGAGGGCTTTGGGCTTAACCAAATATATCGGCGTCTCCGCAGCCTCATGTCCGGCAAGCAGCACTTAAACAATTTGCAGCTGGTGTGCTCGCATACGGCCCAAGGGGATCCGTTGACATGCCAGAATCCAGAAGTACTGAGCACTGCCAGAGCCAATGCGAGATCACACGGCCGCAATGCAACATGAGCAAACACTTGCAAAGGGCCTTTTGTCGTCTCCTACACCAGAGGCGCACGTTTGGCACCCACATGGACGAACCCTTTCGAGGGACAGAAACGCAGTCTTACTGCTGATCCTCATTGGGTGACTCGTCGAAAAAGGTTTGTCGGTCCACGACGTTCTTCGTGATGTTGGAAATAAGGGGAACTCCATCCGGATCTTTTCCATCTAGGTTGCAAAGCACCGCATACCTGCCAAGCTTGCTTTCTAATCATTCAGCCATATGCGGCCTCACAAGCGGGATCAGAGCAAAGGCCACCGATGAATCCGAGTCGCACGGAGATGCCAAAAACCAACGCGAAGACAAAGGCGCCACCCACGAGAACCGCCTGAGAGGACCGTCCAAGAGACTTCATGCACGAGCCGTGCACAAGACCTGCCTCGACAGCGCCGGAAAACTGCATGGTTGAGAGGATGAAGCTGGGAATTGTCAGCGCCATGTCTAGCAGCACGGCCTGTCAGGGGCGAAGCCGCTGTACCTTGCGCCAGCCTGAGGCCTAAAAGGCCTAAAACCTCCGCCGGCCTGCTCGAGGTTGAAGCGCAGGAACCTGGGGACATTGTCCTCAGCTGGTCTACCGTGTTCCACCCCGTGACAAGAGCTAGAGAGGTCAAGGTCGCGGCCTTGGACTGTGCAAGGACAATGAAGAGCACGAAGAGGAGCAAGGGGACGAAGGGAGCAAAGTTCAGCAACACCGTCAGCAAGGTGATGGGGCCGAAGACAATTCCCAGTGGAGGGAAGACCTGAATCAGGGGCAACATCAGCTTGAAGGCCTCCGTGACCGGCAGAATGTAGGCCAAGGACCCCAGCAGCCTCGGGCCAAGACCTGCGTAGTAACAAGCAGTAAAATGCCGATGCACCTCCAAAAAGGCTCCCAAAACAAAAAAAACAAAACCAAAGCCAAAGACCCCAAAGACCCAAAGATTCAATGAATGAAGGTATCATCACTGCGATCGCCCAGCGGCTGCGATCGTCGTTGACCTCCGAAGGAGCCGAAGCCGACGTGGAGCCTGCGGCCTGGCTCTGGGCCTGCGCCGCCTGCGCCTGCGCCCTCGCGGCTTCTTCCGTTCGGCGCTTCGCGGCCTCTTCCGCCTGCTGGGCCTTTCTTGCCGCCTCTATTTCTTTGAGCTTCGTGTCGAAGGTCTCGGAGTTCAGCTCCTCGAAGCGAAAGAAGTAGGGCTCCTCTGAGAAGCCCAGAGCCGCAGCCAGGCCCAAGGCCTGCTCACCGGTCAAGCTCACACCCTCCGTTTCCTGAAGCCGCGCCATCAACTCTGGCAACCTTCGGCGATTCGCTCCAAAGACTTACGCCAAAGAGCTACAGGCACCGCTAGGACTACTGTAGGATCTGCTCTGGACTGCTGTGCTGTGCTTTATATATTTCTGTTGTAGAAAACAACAGCAGCGTCAAGGAAGGCCAGGAAGCCCGATGCCCGGGACGTCCTCGCTGCCCAGGAGCCGTACGGCCCGCGCCTTGCGCTGCGCCACGGCCGTGGCCTGGCGCATCTCGTCGGCTTCGGCCCGCAGTTTCGCAGCCTCAAGCTGGAGCTTCGCGGCCTCCGCCGCTGCCTTGGCCTCCGCGAGGAGTGGGTCCTCCGCCTCCCCTTCAGCGGCCTTCAGCGCCACCCGGGTGGCCGCCCTCCCGGCCCTCCCGGCCCTGCCGGCCCTCCTGGCCTGGCGGTTTGCGCTGCTTGCACTGCAGCTTGGAAGCACTGCTTTTCTGGTGACGAGGGCACTGCCCAGGCCAAGGGCAACTAATCTCAGATGAGGCTTCTCCCATTCCGCACTGGGCGAGGTCCTTGCACGGATGTGCCCAGGCGTCAGCACATGCTTCAACTTGGGCGTGACCGGGCTTGTTGCCAGCAGCATGTCTTGCATCTCACAAAGCTCAAGCAGCGCTTGGTTTCGAGAGAAGATGCAGCAGCATGATGCGCAACAATGCATTCACAAAGCCACAGAGTGGTGTTAAGCCCTTTGCTACCTTGCCACTGCTAAAGGCATTTGCCCTCTGCGATTGCTGCAGGAGCATGCTCGCCAGGCCAACAAACAAAACAGTCCGAAAGTTCACAAATGATGTAGACCCCAACCAGCAGCAAGCACCAGCGCCGGTGCGCTCGGAAACACGCCTTCCTTGCTTCCTGCCTCAGTGGGGACACAATTCTGGGAATTGAACATAAGTCCTGTTGAGACAGCTCTGCATCTTCGAAACTCTGCTTCCAACGGCCTTGGGCTTGGGAAGTCCGCTGCCCTCAGCCAAGCTTCGTCAAGGCTTCAAGCTCACCGGACGCACAGATCTCTCGAGATGCGGGCTCTGCTCGCCGGAGCCACATATCCCAAGCTCTGCACAGAGCAAGCCTGAAATCTCCGCGGCGAAGAAGCGAAACCACGAAGCTTCACTTCATCGCATAAGGCGACCACGAAAGCGATTGCCAGGCTCCGATACCAGGCCTTGTACGGAACAGGCCCTCGCTGTACAACTGCAACAAAGGGTGCTACCGGTGCCCAATTAATACAAGCCTTCCAGCAACGGTTGGCTCTCATGGCTCGCATGGCGGTCATATCAGCGACATAAACAAAACGAACAGTCCTGTCTCTTTGCACCGGAAGTGGCTGATCAGAGGCGGTTGCTACTTGTACGAAGCTGGTAGTCCATTTGCCATGTCGAGCATTGCTTGGACCGCGGCGGAAGCGCCAAGAAGCTCCGAAGCTCGAGCGTGCAAAGGGCAGGCACCGCTACGCTCGCTGCTCGCAGCTTGTTCATCCGATCTCCTGTTGGTAACGCGCTCTGACGAGAACGGCAGCCAACGGGAGATATGGAACTCACTGCAACCCTCTAACTGCTTAGGACTGTCTGCTCCATCTTGGTGCTAAGGCTGGAGAGAACCCGAATATAGCAACGTCTGAATTGTGAAACGCTTCCTACAGCGGCAGCAGCCTGATTGAAGCTGCCGGCAAATAATTGTCAACTGCCCCTCAAGAATTCAAGACGGGCGTCGCTTGCCGGCAAAGCCTGAACTTGGACGGTACCGGTATGTCTGAAGGCACGAGCATCAGGAATATTGTAGTTCAGGCCACGCCGGCATGTTTGTGCAAAGCGGCAAGAGACGAAAAACATCGACCTGCGCGTGAACCCAATGACCCTTGGGCAGTAGACATATCCATTGGTGTTCGACTTAACTCAAGCACGCGCATCCACCACTCTAGCTTGAACCAGCTCAACCTGGTTTAACCTGGAACCATAGGAGAAAATATCGAGCAGGCAATACGGTAATGTCTCTTGCCTCGCATGTGAGCGTGACGGTTTCCTGCTCAAATGGATGCTTCCTACCGACGAGCCGGGTGAGGTGTCTGCCAGCCTCGGACCTGCTTTACACAATCTTTAACTTGGTGACTTGGTGCCAGAAGTACCAATAGCTTTACAGCAATATGGACATGTCCGTAGACTTAAGCAGGCAGACAAGGACACGGCGATTCCGCGAAGCATGCCTACATGTGCCTGCACAAAGTGCTTCCAGCATTGGCACCAGTCCCACTGCATCCAAACATCCGATTCCAGAACAAAACGCTTCGCCCAAGGCAAGGTGCAACAGATCTCAAGCACTTCATGCCGGCCATGGCGGTGGCATCATTCATTGAATGAGACTCTTTGCCCCTGAGCCGCTTCTGTGACAAGGTTCGCCCTGCCACCATGAACCGCGTGTCAGTCTTGAGGGGGACATTTAGCACCAAGGCTCATTGCCAAGAATTGCGATGGCTTGGCCACAGGCCTTTGGGACTTTTGGGCATGACAGACATCTTGCCCCGGCTCACACGCATAAACAAACAAATGCAGCAACCAGTTGAGTCCATTGGAGCTCCAGCACCGGTCCAGCGTGCACAGATTATCGCGTCTCTCCCCAGCAGTGGGGCCTCAGTCAAGCTCCCATGCCAGGCACCCAGGCTCCGTGGAGTGGGCTCCGTGTTGCAAACTTCCTGTGAAGACGAGTGCCGCGCTGCCGCAAGCGCCGGACCAGGCGCACATCCTCGGAGCTCAGAGTCACGCGCCGCCGATGGGCCGTTGCCTTGAACAAGCAAAAAAAGTGCGAGGTCTTCTGCTGTTGGCAAAGAGGCGTATCTGAGGTCGAGGCCAGATACCCATCGGCAAAGAGGTACATTAAGTACTCCTCAAAAGGATCTTCGGGACAGCCTCTCTCTTTCGGGGTACTCCTTCTCGTTGCAAAGCCATGCAGTGCACATGATTGCAAAGTCTGCATGCCCAAAAAGGGGAATGGATCTCCTCGGTGGCCGCCTGCAAGAGTTCCAGAGCTTCTGTGCTGAAGCGCAAGGGCTCCTCAGGAGCGAGGCCCGGCAATTGCAGAAGACTCGAAGATAAAGTGTTATTACAAGGCTATAGGGGAGTGTTATAAGGGGGTCCTTATAATAAGGATCCTACTATTTAGGGTACTATATTGGGATCCCCTACTTTCGGAAACCCCCATATGGTGCCACACGGCGTGCCATTTCCCCCCGCCCTCCTCGGCGAAGCTGGACCTGCTCAGGGTACAAGGCTTCAACTGGCGGATCGCAGAGCAGCGCTCAGGCACGTGCTGGATGTCTTTGACGACCCGTGCAAAGGCTGCTTTGGGGATCGAGAGATAGTTGTGCGACTGCGAGTGAATTGAAAGTCAGAGCACTGTTCAAGATAGCCAACACTTGCTGACTTGCACAAGGCGCAGTAGCACGAGTGTCCTGCTGCAGCCGGTAGATCTCTCGGTCCACCCCACGCCTCCTTGAGGATGCGCAGAGCTCGGAGCACAGAAGACCCTTCTTTCTGAGGGCGCCGAGAGGTCGCGGTGCTGGGCCCCCGGGCGCCGGACGTGCCTCGCGGGGCGCCTCGCCGCGGGGCGCCTCCGCGACCGCCAGCTCCTCCCGCGGCGGGCGCTCTGAGCGCCCCGGCGGCGGACGGTCTCGTCGGATGCCGCGCCTTAGCGCGGCTAACACGAAGACCGGGTCTTCGCAATGCAAGCACCTTGTCAAGGAAGACTGATTCCTTCTTCTGAATCACGTCGATTTCGAGTCGTTTCCTCTTTTTTTGGCTGTGGCTTCACAAACTGGTTAGTCAATCCAAGGACCAGCCATGCTGCATTTCTACGATCCACGACTCAATGCTGGCAACATGTGGCAAGCAGAAGCTTAAATCACAGTCTCCAGAACGAACAGGATTGAGTCGGATAGTCAGATGACGAGGGCGTCACATCGGGCTCAGGCAAGGGCCCAGCTGACGATGGCGCGGCATCATCCGGCGGCTCCCTGGCCGATCCTGGAAGCTTTCCGCTTCGTCTTCGCTTCTCGGGACTTCCCTGCAAGGGCCTTTTCCGGATGGGCGGCCTCTGCCGCGAGCCATACACGCCGCTGCCCCTGCTAACACAACGGCTGAACGGAAGAGCGGGCTGGCAGCCGGAACCCAGCTGAGCCACGGCCTGGCCTGTGGCCACGCCACGGCCGGCAAGCGGAGCGAGCCAAGCACTGCATCGTAGAACTGCTCTAGGCTCGTGGAGGCGTCGGCTCACTGAGCCCTTCTAGCAGCTCTTTGAAAGTCTGAAGAAACCACGCAAGCTTTCCATGCCTCAAAGTCGGGCTCAGCTGTCGTTAGCACCGCACATTGATTTTCAATGCGCGCCTAAAACCCGCATCGGAGGGGCTGCGCTTCAGGAGCGCGCTGCCCCTACCGGCCAACAAGCCCAAAAGCGCAGGCTTCTGAGGCCTCGGGTCTCATTAGGGCCGCGACTCACTTGGCCAGTGGCGCAGGGCGCCCGCCCCGGCGGCGTTGGGGAGGTCCTCCGGATATCGGGGGCAAAGAGCGCAGAGGCAGAGAGCTGTGAGTGCGGCAGTGCCTGGAAGTCGGCGCCGGTGTACTGCGAGCGCTGGGACCACCTGCCACAATGAAAAACACGGCTGGGCAGGCGATGAAACGGGAGCTTCCAAAAACCGCCTTCCACTCTTGGGTCGAGGTGCACTGGAGCCTCGGTTCGGTCGCACCTCAGAGGCGAAACAAGAAGAGAAGCAGAAGCAGTTTCTGGCTCTGTCCCTGTGGCCTGGCGGGGTGGGAACAGCAACTCGCCATCGTCGACCACGGAGGGCCTGGTGTCTGCGCCCGCGGGTCATTGGCCACTGTGGCAGATGGCGAGGTCGAGGCTTCAGTGACAGGGCATCCAGGAAGCTTGCGCCTTCGAGTTTTCCGTTTCTGGCCCACTAGACGGCGCTATCGTCACGAGCCGGTGCCTTTGGAGTCCGGCCGGCCTGAAGAGATCTCTGCCGAAATGCAGAACATCGCATCCTTGCGCCCTTCAGCCGCCGACTTTGGCTCTGAGGTGGCGGGGCTGTCCCATCAGTCCCGCGGCGAGCACAGCTGCCCTCGGTGTCCAAAAACTCTCCACCCGCCGGAACGCCAAGACGCTTAAAAAAACTGAGCACACGACTGAGCAAAGAACTCGAAAGAGCTCAAACATTCAAACATCCTGATGCACCGTGATGAGCCGATGTGATGCGTCGCAGTGCAGTCGAGCCTTCTCTGACATGAGGCATCTGGGACTTCCCCCAAGACCGGCAAACAGTAGCTTCCGGTGTCCGTGCTTGTCATGGCGGCCTTGGACCTTCAAAGGCCTTTAGTTGGAGGTGCGGCTTGCATCATTGAATCCTGCCTTTAGAATGCTTGCATCATGCTTTCTCTCTGTCCTCCAAGCCATGCACAGCAGAATGCTGCCTTCTGAATAGCGCAGGCCCGAAGTCAAATCGAAGCCTCTCATCCCAAAGACCTTGAGAGACTCCGGAGAACGGGCTTCCCGAATTTTGGCATCTGGCAAGCAAAGAGCGCCCTTTTTCTATCGATACGCAGCTCCCTCTTCACTCCTCGGCTGTCCGTGTGTGACATGGCTCAAGAACCCTGCCGCGTTTAAGCCGGTGGCCTCACGGTCCTCGCGCACCCATATCTTCCTGCACTTCAGAAGGATACTGCTAGACGGCTCTTCTGAATGTACTTCGTTCGCTTCATCTCCAGTGTGCGGTTCGTTGCAAGAAGTCCTTCCTCGGAGCTCGCTGTCGGTCATCATGTTGATAGCCTTCCTTGCCTCCTTGGGGGTGCTGTACTCCACCAGCGCGCAGCCCTTGGAACCTGGCTGTTAAGGCGCGCTCTGCAGGGGGCGGAGCCCCTACGGCCGAGGGCCGAGGGCTCGGCCCAGTGCGGTGCCGGGCTCCTTGAGGATCTGGCAGAACCTCCAAAAGATCCGATCTCCCCCCGATCTGCACACACACACACACACCGGTCTCTGCGCCATATGGTGCTCCCTTACCCTCGCTCTTAGGCAGCCGACATCACTTGGCCGGCATCCCGCATGTGGTCCTGGCCACGAAGACGCCTTTGACTGCGGTACTGGCATAGGCGACTGGCGACCTTGAGCTCCTGCCAGGTCACACCTGGACAATGGAAACCGGCTACGCGCTCGGATTGCGCGCAAAGAGAGAGAGAGAGAGAGAGAGGGGAGTTTCAGGGCCCTGCTGTAGGCCAGGTTCCCGACAAAGACTCGGCAGCCACTCCCTGGCACTGGTGGCGGTAAGGCCCGATACGGGGAAGCAAGTTCGCGTTCGCATGCCTCCCTCAGCCGAGTACCCTCCACGAACCGGTCGCCACTTCCGATCGTCGTAGGACCTCCATGCAGACTCTCGGCTCCCAGAGACATAAAGCCTCCGCCACGAGCCGCGAGACAGATCCAGGAGGCCCCGCCGACTCCGTGCCCGCATTGGAGCCTGAGAGGAGAGGGAGCCGAGAAGGGTCTCGCCTTGCTTTCACTGGAGAAAGAACTCGGGAGCTTCAGACCAGTATACCCGTGTGGCTGCTGGCTACGGTCTTCGTTGCGATGCCGCATGGTGGTAGTTGAAGCGACGTTTCCTGACCTGCCGGGAGCTCCGATAAGCCGCGTAGCCGGTACTGTAGCTTGTCTTCAGCGACTTCTGTGACCGAGTTGCATGTTTGCTCGTCGGTACATGGTGACGCTGTGTCACCGCGTGCTCCAGATTGCTCTTGTTTCGGCACGATGTCTACAAACAACAGCTTTCGCGGCCGCTTGGTCGGGGTGATGCTTTTCAGTATGGCTTGCTGCGGGTTTGAACTCTGAGCAGCCCGGAAAAACAAGCGACGGTTGGATAGAAAAGGTCCCGGGCGGTCTCCAAGAAGCCAAGCAACTCTGGCCTTGAAGGCGTCGCCGTAGGGAAGCGTAAGGCCGAGAACAGGGACTCTAGGCTGGCTTGCCAGGTTAATCTCTACAGAATACCCGACCACGCAATGTCAATCGCCTTCTTATGTTCCTAGGACCACGAAGCTTTTGGCGCCGGGACGCCGGTGCACGATCCTGCAACCGCCGTCCTTCGAGTGTCCGTCTTTGGCCCTCAGCCCTTCAGAAGGGCGCCTCAACCACTGCAGTCCCAGTCCTCGGTATGGGACGTCGTCCTCACGGTCCTCCCCTGGCGTTGAAGGAATTTCTTCCCCGCTCTCCTGCTGCAAGATCAATTCGAGGCAGATCGGCGCACGAAGATCAGCCGGCCCTTCAGCTCCGAATCGGACCTCTGCTGCTGTTACATTCTAGAGAGGGCTGTCGGCAGCTGGCATGACCTCTCTTGTGGGAGCCTCTCTTGAGCTGGCAGGGCATGGCGGGGCAGCAACGCAAAACGGAGCGGCACCAAGGTCGCCGCAGGTCTCGAATGGCCCTCTGCGCCGATGCGGCGGAGGCGTACTCCACGATACCTGCGGCAGCCCTGACGAGCTTCCAACAGAAAAAGCAGCAAGCTGCACTTCGTGTGAGCCCCCAGCCGCAGCCCTTGGATCCCAGCGCCTTGGCTTTGCAGGTGCCAGGACTTTGCGGCCTGGGCTGGGCTGGGCTCGAGGCAGTGCCCGGCTCCGCTAGAATGTCGCAGCGAAGGACCTCATGGAGAGAGTCCCCAAACCACCACCAGCATAGGCTCGCTCATGCCGGCTCTCGCTCGAAGTCTCGCGCTCTCTCTCGTTTTGTTGATTTGAACTTGCTGTCTGCCACTGCCTCTCAGCTCTCCAGCTCGGGCGTCCGGGCTTCGCCACACTGCCGCATGTGGTCTTTCAAAGCCTCCCGGCGAAGCGGCGGCGACGCGCGACGTGTGTGCTGTTGGCGGAAACGGTGTGCTCCCCGGCCTGCCAGGTGACACTGTAGGGCAGATTCCTTGGTCGCGTCGCCGCGACTCGTACTTGCGCCACAGATCCCCCCCAAGACGTCCGACTGAGAGAGCTCACCCGACGAACACTTTGCGGCCTGTCCCACAGGCAGATGCTGAAAGCTAAAAAGAATAAGCAGTTTTTTCGCCTTGGGCCGGTCGCCGGGGCCTCAGACACGACGGGAACGGCTTCGTTGCAGGGGCGACAAGGCCTCTGGGCTGTGGGCTCCCGATCTTCCCTCACGAAGATCTTGCCTCGAGGCTTAGGACGCTCAAGTCACTCACGGAACCGTCTCTCTGAGCCAGCTGGGAGCCCAACGCCCTTTGATCTCCTTAGCACATCTCGACTCTGTTTGTCTGACATGCAGCAGCACCAAAAAAGCAGTCGTGCTGAGCTGCGGTGTCTGTCAGCTGATTCACGGCTCGGGTCGCCTCCACGGCAGTGCCAATATATCCAGCTAGTGAGGTTTGTGTCTCCACGGCTTGGTCTTGGTCTCTTGCAGCAGCCGCATTGGCAAACTCCACCAGACCTGAGCGCAGAGCAAAGGGCAGCGCTCACCGCATCCAGGCTGAGGGCTCCGCCGCAGCCCTTGCTTCCCAAGGCCTGCGACAGGCACACCGGCGCATGGCGCGAACACTTCGTCTTTCTTCCGAAGATCGCACCGTCCCGGGCTCGGCGAGGATGTCGCAGTGCAGCACCTGCACAGCCGAACCGAACCTAGAAGGAACCCGCGCTGCTCCGTTTTTGTTTGCGCACAACGTTTGGATTTGGGCAGCCGGCATCTCCTGCTTGCCGCATGTGATCCTGCGCTCGGCACATGAAACGAGCTTTTGGGGTCCCCCCCCCCTCTTCTCTCACGCTGATTTCTCCATGCTCTCCGCCTTCAGTTCCTGCCAGGTGCAGCTGTAGGGCAGATTCCCGACCTGACGGCTGCAAAGGCGTTTCCGACCCATCTTCCCAGTGTTTCTCGACCCGAAGCCATCTGGAGCGGCAAAGTGGCTTTGGTGCAATGCTCACGAGGGCTCTGGCTTGATAGAAACAGAGGGCTTAGAAGGCGTTTCCAGGTGAAAGACGAGGCTTGTGGCAACCAGCGGCTCTGTGGCTTCCACGATGCTCTACAGTCCCCTGTGCTGCATTGAACTCGGCAGTGCTTCGGTGCAAACTGGCGTGCTCGCACTATCTCGCACTCAGATCGGCTGAACCGGAAACCAGTGACTAAATGTTTTGGCCCCGCTCTTCGACTGGGTGGAAGGCAAAGACGCTGTTTCCCGAGCACTCCTGGAAACAAGAGCGAAACCACAAGCAGGTCATTAAGCTCGATGCAAGTCGAGGCGGCCTCCCCCCCTTGCCCCCTGCGCCCGGGCTTCTCTGCCAGCTCGTCGAGAGTCATATCCTTGACAAATCGGCGCTGATCGGGGTGGAGGGAAGAGCCTTGACTGAGGCTGGTGCCAACTTCATACTGGAAGACTTCCAAGCCATGCAGCCGAGGTGAAGCACTGTCAAAGTTACCGTAGTGGAAGAGGATGGCAGAGGCAGAGGGGTCTGCGTGCACTCTTGCCTCCTGGCATGTCCTGCTGGGTCCTACTATCTATGTTCATCAGCAAATAAAGAACACTCAGGCTTGCAAACTCTCAACAAACCCAAGAACTATCCGTTTCCATTCGTTGGGCACTGCTTCAGGCTTGAGCCGAATTACCAGCGGAGACCAGCATCGGGGCACCCGATCAGAGTCCGGCGTGGCAGTGGCAGGATCTGTCTTACGCGTGGAATCCTCGCCCCCGTCCCCCTCCCTTTTTCTACGCGAATCTGCCAGGGCCGTGACACCGCGATCTTTCACCTGGCATGGCCAGGCCTCAGACGGGCCTGGCCTGGCCCGCCGGCCAGGCGCTGCCTCTCTGTCTGCAACAAAGACCCGCCCTGCACAAACACTCACGACTCAGCACTTGTCACCTGTCTTGCTGCGACAGACGCGGCTTTCTTTTTTCTGAAGCTTGCCTCGAAGCCCAGCCACGACCACAAGCCCTAGGCTCGCAAGCTGGCTGCACGTGTTCGAGTCTGAAAGTGCTGAGGCTGCTGCACTTGTGGATTCATCGTGAGGCTGTACCGGAGAAGCACGCTCCTGGACGCTGGCCATGGCGGTGCATTGTCATCCGACACGTCTCCTCGTTTCTCCGTCACCGGCACGCCGCTTGCCCTCGAAGCAGAGGGCAAAGAACGGCACTTTGGCCGTGAGTCCGCAAGCACTCTGACACCAATGAATCGCCTTTGGGCGAACATTGGCCCATCTTTGGAGCAACGTGGGAATCTTCCCGATTTCGGGATGCGTGAACATAAACGAATCTGCACGACCAAAGCGTTTCACGGCGAAGGTCCTTCCCAGACGTACTCCTTGCAGCGGCTCCGAGCACGTCACTCGTGCCGAGCTGTTGGCGGTCCTCTGTGCTCCCGAGGGAGCTCCTTCGCTGGAACTCCTCGCTCTCCCAGAACAGACTCACAGGCACAGGAGATTCGAGGCCCGCCTCATCCAATCGCGATGGAGTCGGCAGCGGCTCGGGTGGCTCGGAAGTGTCTGTCAGTGGCTCTGGCTGGGGCAGGTCGTGGAGAATGCACAGGAAATCCTTGGCCAGCTCCGCGACTGCACTGAGCCAAACTCCAAGCGAGGGAGGCCGCGGCCCGGCGCGAGAGTCCAGGGCCGACCTCCCAGCCGAGCCTCACCCAACGGCTGGAGAGGAAGAGCGCCGTCTCCAAAGACTGAAAGCAACCACACTTGGACTTGGCTTCGGACTCTGCGAACATGTCCTGGCTGGCAGGCACAAAACAAGGTACGAGTAGGGCTCCTATGTCTTATAGGGAGAGGGAGCGCGAGGTCCTCGGGCTCCTCCAGCCGCTCTCGCGGCTTCACCTGGAAGGGCCCGTCTGCTTAAGGGATTCGACTCCAGCACTTGGGCCCACCCTCGCCCAAGTGCGCACGCGGCGAAGCCTTGCAGGGTCAGCTCGTGTGAAGGCGGTCACTTAGCAAGATCTGTGGATGTTGAGGCTTCCACGAGTTCACGGTGATGCGCGTCTCGCCTTGGCTCAGGCCCCAACGGGTCCGCAGCTTCTCCATGCGAGCTGCTGAAGCTGAGCGGCCCATTGCTAACTTGTCGAAGGCCTGGATGCATGCCCGATCCGCTGCGGAGTCCTGCAGAAAGGGCCACATCCAGCAGGCACCGGCTCTCCCTTTTTCAATGGTGGAGGCCTGCCATGGCCCATGCATCCAGGACCGGGCCCCTTCCTGTGTCACTGGATCTTTGATTGCCTACTGTAGGGCCTAGTGGCCTAGTGGCTCCTGTCCTGGGTCTCCAGAAGAAGCACCACCGCCAAAGCTTCGCTCCAGCCGAGGACCCCCGAGCCGTCGCAGTTGATCGTAGGGAGCACCTGCCGAACACGCCGGAGCCGTGTGCGAACAGAAGCATCACAAGCGTCTGCATCTCCCTCCCTGAGCTCCTGGCACAAAGCAGGGCCTCGATCCACACGGAGACTGAGGGCTTGCTATGCTTGCGTCTGCTATGGCTATGGCCTTCATCAGCTGTAGGATCAGTTCTTGGCTCGGCATGAGCTTGGACTTCTGCATCCTGCGCCACAGTGGAAGTCGGAAGTCGGAAGCGAGGTCTCACAGCGAGGCAGCGCAGCTGGGCCTCTGCACTGCAGCGGAGATGGACTGCTCAGTCAGCGGCCCCCGACACTGAACCTGCAGCTCAGACGCAACCGTCATGTCCTGGGAAGCGGCCGCAACACGCGGCCTCCATGGCGCGAAACACAGGCTGCAGCGAAAGGGTTTCGGAATCCTGCAGCAGAGGCCGGGCAGGGCCGCAGTCTGCATCCGAAGTCGTTGCCCCCACCCCCTATTTCGTTGGTGTCCTCCAATTCGCGAGCGATTGCCTGTCGAGTGACCGAGAGCTCAGAGACGCGACACAAAGTCAGCGCGTGAGTGCGCCGCAAGGAAGAAGAGACGTCTCATGGATTTGATTTCCGCGACGATGCTCAGGGCGCTAATGAACCTTCACTGCACTCGGGCTACCAAAAGGATACAAAAGGCACGGCAGGCCTGGGCATCACCGTGCTGGCTGCATGGCTCATATCGGCCTCCACAGCTGCAGCCTCGTCATTCTTGCATGTGTTGAGAAACTCCTGGCACCTCCGTCGTAAGGAACTGACAAGCCAAGGATGTCTGGCCACTTGCTCGGCCGTCCTGGACAGGCGAAATGATGCTCATTTGGATGTCGTGTGCACGGCACAGCATCTCAGGCGTTCGCGGTCGATCTTCCGGCAGCATCTGCAATAGTGACTGCAACCTTGGGGAAACTGGTGCACAAGTTTTCATGGCAGCCGGGCGATCCTCGGCAGCCGGCAGATCCTGAGCAAAGCCAGAGAGCCTTTCCCCGTCAGACAAAACGATTGGCTCCTGACAGCAGTCAAAAGAACGACTCCAAGACCGATCCGACCGATCCAGAGCACCAGAGCACCAGAGCAGGCCGCTGGCCTCCGGCACCGCGGAGCCCCGCTGCTTAAGCTGGGAGGCCTCGGCTGACGGACGGAAGGCTCAATGCAAAGCACGGTTCTAGGGTTCGACACCTTGCTGATGCCCGAAGTTCTGCATGGCAAGAGCCTTCGAATCCAACAGATGCAGCCGAACGAGCACAAGTAGAGCGCACCCACGGGTCCTGCCGGTCAGCATCGCATGGAGGCAGATGCCGAGGGACCTGATCAGTGCCTAATAACTTCCGCCGTCACAAATCGTCTTCGCAGGGGCCAAGCCAGATGTCCGCCCGGTCCGCCATGTGGGCCACGACTTCACCTGAAAAGGATTCAAGGATTCGGTTCGGGGTCCTTGTCTTTTCGACTGCTAGGCCCGGGCTATCGTCCCTCACTTCAGGCGCCTCGACGTTAAGGCAAGGATTGCTTTGAAGCAAAAAGAACTCCTGCGGATCCGGCAATGAAGTGGTTCGTGCCGACTCCTCCCGGGATGGTCAGCTCCTGAACCTCGGATCTATGCCTTTGCGCCCATCCCAGAAATCTTTGCTGGATGTAGCGTACTTCTCAGTGCGATGGATTCTGGACCAATGCTGTCCCTGCTTGGCAAGCAAGCAGAGCTTCCTACGGGGGGGTTCTTCTTGGACTTCCGAGCGGTGCATTCCCTCAACAGCATATACCTGCACCGAGCATGTCAACTGGTACTTTCCTACATCCCTCGCTTTCCAACATTCTACAGCCCTGAACGTTTCCCGTGTGTTGGCCTAACTGGTTTGGTTTCATTGTATCACCACGAACACGGATTCCTCCATTGCAAGCTTCTGCTTCGAAAGGGGGAGCGCTGCTGAGCGCCGGGCCATCCTTCCGTCTGCCCCGTAAAGCACCTGCAGCGGCCAGGCATGGCCGAAATCCTTGGGCAGCAGATTTGCACGGAGTCCGAACTGTTTCCTGCTGAATTACCCGTTCCTGCACTTACGGTCCGGGCGACACTGTGACATTTTGCGGTCAACTGCACGACTAAAAGCATACGTCGGCAGCTCTACTCGCCCGTGCTTGTGTCGAGCTCGGGGTCTGTCGCGCGTCCACCGTGCTGTGGGAATGCCCGACCACCCAACATATTTACAGATCAACATTCCCCACATTCCGAACCTCACACCGGTATAGAGCTCCAAGGCATGACTTGAATAGCAATGCAATGCCAACACGAAGAACAAATTCTAGTCATTCGAGTCTTGCACTGGCTGTGTGCAGCGATTCTCCTGCCTTGTCAATTGTCCCTCTTCCGGTTAAGTTTCGTGCTCTAACCACACGAACATGCAGCACGTCCATTGGAGCTCCGCCGACAGCACCGGCGGCCGCCGAGAACAAGAAGAAGAGCAAGTCACGCAAGTCAAGTTTCAAGCAGATCGAGTTCCTGCTCCTGCAGTTCCAATTGTGGCGCATCAGGTGCTGTCAGGCTTCAAGCAACCAAGGAGGGCAACGTGGCAAAATACCGCCGGTTCCCCAGTACGGGCGCACACACACACACACACACNNAAAAAAAAAAAAAAAAAAAACACAGCAGCACAAAGCGTGCAAGCCTCTGCGCCTGTGTCCCCCCAACTGCTTGAGAACTTTGATAGGTCTACAGTTTAACTACATCTGCCCGATACCCTTATGTCCAGGTTAGGCCGTGGCTCTTTGCACATAATAAGCTTCTTCTTTCGATCGCCGCGAGCAGCAAGGGTGCTCTGAATGCCGTGGATGCGCCGTTCACCCTTCAATTCGCCCTTCAACGCCGCTGTCGCCGCCAAGGCGATTGGTTGCCTCATACGACAAGTGGAGCTGCACTGTCCGGCACTGCATACATCGCGACAGGCCAAGACAGGACTGGCGGATCAAAACACAATCACACTCCATCGATGGGTTGACCATGCATGCTTGCCACGGTCAAGCACCGCCGGCAATAGGATCTCCCCAAGTCGAGCAAAAACATTGCCAGTGTTAAGATCATAAAGTGGCCTGGCTTCGGCGCGCATGCTGGCAGCGATGGCATAAAGCCGGATCACACTACGTCCGCAATGGACAAATTGCTCACTGGGCCCACACTGCCCTGCACTGCCCTGCAGGCCAGGTCACGCCCTCTGCATCCCTCTGCGCTTGGCAGCTGGTGCCATGGTCCAAAGCAACGAAGACGAACACGGCAGAGGCAGAGGTGTGTAAAGACGACTCGAGGGACTGCGTCCACCGCACGCCGGTCACGAAAACACTGAACTTGGCATCGAAGTCCTCGAGGTCCGTGATCGTGATGATGGTTGGCGAATGAGATGCTGTGCGAACGTAAACCTAAAGCGGAGCCATGCGAAGCCTGGACCTGCCGCACGATCTCCGACGGGTCTCAAGGCATCTCAAGGCCTTTTAAAACAGCGTGCTTCATTTGAGTCCTTTCTCGTTCGCATAGTTCCTGATGCCGAGAGCCGCAGAGGAAGCGGGGACGGTCACAAGTAATCACGGATGCACCCAGGGAAATCTCACGCAAGCTCTCGACATTCGATTCACACGATTCACAACCGACTCCCCACTCGCGAAGGAGCGGAGGCAGTGCAGGCAAGGATACGACCAAAATCGTTGCAACCATGTGTGACTGTGAAGCGAAAGGCTACATTTGAGAGAAAGCTGTCTCTCTCCCTGAGTGGCCCGCCACTAGTTTCAGCTGAGCCTGGCAGCTGACAAGAAGCTGGCGGTTGCAGAGCCCTTGAGCGGCTTCGCCTGGGTTTTGTCACTGCTGGAGAAGATGAAATGCTCGAGCTTGACGTCACGGTGCATGACCTGATATTGACTTGGAATGTGCGCCAACTTGTGGGTTGCTGCCTCCAAGCCGCCCACACCGTGACCATGCAAATGCATGATGCCGGCAAGCATTTGCCAGAACAACCGGCATGCCTGGCTTGTCGACAGAGCACCAGACGCTGACCACACCTATATATTGAACTTGTTCCAGCACCTCGTGCTCTGGCAGTCCCACGTGTCCTCGCGGGCGTGACCGAAGTGGCGTTGATTCTCACAGGCGCACCATCGTTCAGTCCTTCCATGGAGGCCGTGACCTCTTCCCCGGCCTTGCTCCGGGTCGCGCCCTTCTTTGTGCATATGATGCAGAAAGGGTCTCTCTCGCGCCTGCTCCTCCGGCAGCTCCTGCGGCAGCTCCTGCGGCTCTCTCGCTGCCCAGGACTGCACCGCCTTGGCTCTGGGACCTCGGAGGCTCGGCGCTGGCTCGGCGCTGGCTCGGCGCTAGCGGCGCTAGCTATGGCTCCGTGACTTGGGATTCGGCTGCGGTGCTTGGGGAGCAGCAGTTCCGCGAGGCTCCCGCCTCACCGACACGTCATGTTCCTGCGGGGAGGAAAGGCCACTTTGCTGCCTTGCAGGAGCTCCATGACGAGGTAGAGGTCGTCCTTTTCGCGGTTCGCGGGCACACCCGGAAGTGGCTGTGCTGAGTTTGAGCTTTGGCTGCTCTGCGCAGCCTGGCACTCGAAGACCTCGTAGAGCCTCACAGAGTGAAACTCGGTTCTCGCCGGGTTTGTAACGAGAGGAGGGTTGGGGGCTCCGGGCTCCCGCTGCTGGTTTTATCACCTGCCATGCCGTTGCCTCATCCTGTTTCACAGGCCTCTCGGACTCTGCTGTTACACTACCCGGTGTCCAACCTTGTTAGCCTTGCCGTTGGTCTTTGCTGGCCTATGCTGCTTCTCCTCCAATTATCTAGTGCAACCTTGCGTGACGCCAGCGCAAAGAAGTAAGTTTCAAGAGTTGTCAGGTGCAATCCTCTGCGTCAATGGTTGCCGACTATTTACTAAGTCCATCTAAGTCCTCAGGGATGATGCTTGTGGCTCATCGCCGTCGGAGGAGTCGGTGGAACAGTGTAGCAGGAGAGGGGAGGACCAGGCCAGCTACGGCTTCAATGAAGGACGAGGCGGTTTTCCCCACCCCTCTCAACCCACAGGCGCTTGAGCTTTGCGAGAGTACTCTGCAGCCTGACTTTCCCTCCGTCTCCGAGACCCCTGCTTTGCCACGTTCGGGTGGTCCAGGCCTGAAGTTGAAGAGCGCCACAGGAAAAAGAAAGCTCCCCGCCGCCCCAAGGGCTCTCGCGCAGCAAGACTTCAACTTCTTGGGCCTCCGAGTCGTGCTGCAATGTTGTGGATGCAGTGGATGCTGCTGCGCCGCGCCTCATCCCTCCGGCGTCTGCTGGGCTCTCGGGAAGCGTGCTTCTGTACCTGGAGTCTTCAGGCAAACTCTGCTACACCGTGCAAGTCGCCGGCTGCTTGAGGCAAGGCTGGACATGCAGCTGCCGCGAGAGAAGTTTGAAGTGCGCATGGATGGGCCGCAGCTTATCTCTTCGTCGATTTTCAAAAAGGGTGCACAACGGATGATGCAGGTTGGATTTGCAAGACTCTGCTACATAAAACGGACACCATGCCACGAGCATGAGCTGCTCGGCGTGTTGACCAATGTTGCGGATGCAACAAGACAAAATGCATGATGAGCATAAAATCTCTTTGGGTTGTGACAGTCGTGGGAGCATGAGCAGGCCTTTTTTGCCTGTCATCACCGGTTCATCAACACTGACCAACAGCTTTTGCTCTGGTTTTGCAGGCCGTCGTCAGCCCATCCACCGAGAATCATTGGCCTCAGCTGTATGTCACTGGATGTGTGTGTGTGTGTGTGTGTTTGTTTACCCACCGTTTAGGTGTCCGGTGTTGGTTGCGGCTTCTGCAAGCCGTCACGCAACCGGAAAGCATCATGGTCATGTGATGTCATGCGCATCGGCTTACAAAAACCACAACACTGCTGACCAGTCTTGTTGAACGGGTGACGTTTGGCAGAAGCCTAGACAGCGGACGGTCATAGCATTATCTGGACGGGCGACGGTCGCACAATCCAGACGTGCTCATTATGCTCGTTGAATGGGTGGTGACGTCGAACCAACAGCGTCCAAGAAGCGAACATCATGTGCATCAGCTGTCTGGCTATTTGCCCAGGGACTCCATTTCATCAGCCATGACTGGAATTGTTGGTGTTGGACTGTGCAGGCCATCGTATAGAACACATCATGAGCATCAGCTGTTTGGGGCTTTTACCCTATGTCATCCATTTAATGAGACTGACTCGCCGCATTGGTTCGGGATTTTGCAAAGCGTGCAATCGTCGGTATGGGGTTTTGCAGGCGGTCGACCACCTAACGAACAGCATGTGCATCAGCTCTATGGTATTTGGCCCAACGTCTCCCAGTCAATGGACATTGTTGGTGTTGGACTGCGCAAGCCGTCGCCCACACACAGAACATCATTAGCATCCGCTGTCTGGGCTTTTGCTCAACGTCATCCATTCCACAAGACTGACCAGCAGTGCTTGCTCTAGATCTTGCAGCGGGTCGCCCACCAAGCGAACATCATGAGCATCAGCTGTCCGCTTGTTCACCCGCTGTGGTCCGTCCGACAAGCATGATGTGCATGTTTCGTTTTGGACTTTGCAAGCCGTCGACCACCTAGCGAACAGCATGTGCATCAGCTCTGTTTTATTTGGCCCAACGTCTCCCAGCCAATGGACATTGTTGGTGTTGGACTGCGGAAGCCGTCGCCCACACACAGAACATCATTAGCATCCGCTGTCTGGGCTTTTGCTCAACGTCATCCATTCCACAAGACTGACCAGCAGTGCTTGCTCTAGATCTTGCAACGGGTCGCCCACCCAGCGAACATCATGAGCATCAGCAGTCCACTTGTTCACCCGCCGTGGTCCGTCCGACAAGCATGATATGCATGTTTCATTTTGGACTTTGCAAGCCGTCGACCACCTAACGAGCAGCATCAGCTTGGTGACATTTGGCCCAACGTCTCCCAGTCAATGGACATTGTTGGTGTTGGACTGCGCAAGCCGTCGCCCACACACACAGAACATCATTAGCATCCGCTGTCTGGGTTTTTGCTCAACGTCATCCATTCCACAAGACGGACCAGCAGTGTTTGCTCTAGATTTTGCAACGGGTCGCCTACCCAGCGAACATCATGAGCATCAGCTGTCCGCTTGTTCACCCGACGTGGCCCGCTCGACAAGCATGATGTGCATGTTTCGTTTTGGGCTTTGCAAGCTGTCGACCACCTAGCGAACAGCATGTGCATCAGCTCTATGGCATTTGGCCCAACGTCTCCCAGTCAATGGACATTGCTGGTGTTGGACTGCGCAAGCCGTCGCCCACACACAGAACATCATTAGCATCCGCTGTCTGGGCTTTTGCTCAACGTCATCCATTCCACAAGACTGACCAGCAGTGCTTGCTCTAGATCTTGCAACGGGTCGCCCACCCAGCGAACATCATGAGCATCAGCTGTCCGCTTGTTCACCCGACGTGGTCCGTTCGACAAGCATGATGTGCATGTTTCGTTTTGGACTTTGCAAGCCGTCCACCACCTGGCGAACAGCATGCGCATCAGCTGTCTGTCAAAGGACTCAACGTCTCGCAGCCAATCGACATTGTCGGTGTTGGACTGCACAAGCCGTCGCACACACACACACACACAGAACATCATTAGCATCCGCCGTCTGGGCTGTTGCTCAATGTCATCCATTCCACAAGACGGACCAGCAGTGTTTGCTCTAGATTTTCCAACGGGTCGCCCACCCAGCGAGCATCATGAGCATCAGCTGTCCGCTTGTCCACCCGACGTGGCCCGCTCGACAAGCATGATGTGCCTGTTTCGTTTTGGACTTTGCAAGCCGTCGACCACCTAGCGAACAGCATGTGCATCAGCTCTATGGCATTTGGCCCAACGTCTCCCAGTCAATGGACATTGTTGGTGTTGGACTGCGCAAGCCGTCGCCCACACACACAGAACATCATTAGCATCCGCTGTCTGGGCTTTTGCTCAACGTCATCCATTCCACAAGACTGACCAGCAGTATTGGTTCTAGATTCTTCAACGCGTCGCCCACCCAGTGAACATCATGAGCATCAGCTGTCCGCTTGTTCACCCGACGTGGTCCGTTCGACAAGCATGATGTGCATTTTTCGTTTTGGACTTTGCAAGCCGTCGACCACCTAACGAACAGCATGTGCATCAGCTCTATGGCATTTGGCCCAACGTCTTCCAGCCAATGGACATTGTTGGTGTTGGACTGCGCAGGCTGTCACCCACCCGGAGATCATCGTGAGCATCCGCTGCCTGGGCCGTTCATTCAACAACACTGACCCGCTTGGCAATGTTTTTTCTCGATGCAAATCGTGTGTATTGAAACCTGTTCCCCATCCGACGAACATCCTGCTAGCTTCCAGCTGCTAGCTGTTGACACGTTCATCAGTGACTCAGATACTGTCACCGCACCGTTCCGGGAGCATGTAACCTTCGCAAGCCCTGTTTCACGCAGAGAAAACCATGAGCTCGTCTGTTCGGCGGCGGGCACGAAGGTCAGGCAACTGATGCCGATGATGTTCGCTGGGCGGATGCGTGTTATTCCAAAGCCAGACAGCAGATATTCATTCTGGTTGGACTACGGCTTACACAATGGCGCAACGGCTATGAGGGTGGGCGATGATGAGCAACAGCTCATGCGCGTGCTGTTCGCTGGGTGAGTGCACGCTTGCAAAGTCCCACACCCGATTATCAGCATGCTGACTGGAAGGTGCACAGAAAAGCCGCTCTGATGAATGCCGATTGTACCGGCGACGGCTTGCAAGATCCAAACCGAACTGTGCGCGTCATGCTTGATGAATGGGCGACAGTTGGCAAAAAGTCAAGCAACTGTTCTCTGATGCTCATGATGTTTGCTGTGTGAACGGATGCTCGCAACATCCAAAACGAGCTACGCTGATCATGCATTTGAATGGCACCTGCTCGCGAAACACATGGCAAATATTGCTAACCTACTCATGCTCATCGTGTGGGCGACATTGGAGCAAGAGCCAAACAGCTGATGCTTCAGATTTTCGCCGGATTGGCGGCTGCTTGCAAAATCCGGAGCAAATGCTGCTCATCATGATTGCTGACGATGTTGGGGCAAACAGACAGCTGACGCTCATGATGTTCGCTGGGTGGGAGGCGCAATAACACCAAACGATCTGCGTGCTTTTCGTGCGGACAATAAGCCGGAAAGTGGAGGCCAGGATCAGGCCAGACTATCCAGAATCATGCTAGTTGAAAGGGTATGAGATTCTGCAAAAGGCCAGGACCCGGCTTCCAACATCCGCGGCCGACGATGCTCATGACGTTGAAAGGGCGACGTTGGGCCACAAGCTAGGCAGCTGCTCATGTTTGCCGGGTGCTGTAGGAAACCCCCTGCGATTGAGGGACCATATGCATGCGAGGAGAGCGAGGTATAACATTTGCAACAAGCCAGCAGGTGACTCCCACAATGGTCCATGATCCATGCCACCCAACCTCATCGGTGTCGGCTACCATGCAGCGCCCATCGACCTTCACAAAGGAAGAGAGAACGACAACGAAAAGCACGTTGGCTGTGCGCGCGCGAACTCCTCCAGCACACACCTCCTGCGTGCACTTGGTGCAACATCGTTACTTGTGCTAGGCCAAGCTCTCGCTTCCTGCACAGTGCCCCTTGCACACTCTGCCGAATGACACATCAGAGGCGTACACATGCATGATCAATGCTGGGAATCAGTTCTGCTACACGTTCATAAACCAAGAAGGGGGGCTGGTGTGCGCTTAAGCGGCAATCGTGTGCGAAAAGTGTTCGGATGCTCTCTGGCACTTGGAGAAATGGATTCCCTGTGATTTCCTATTTGTACTCCCTGCGAACGGAGAAGTCCAAAGGCAGTTCTTGCATCTGGGGTCGCAGTCCGTAAAGCCGCAAAGAAAAGGATCCGAATAGCGGCCCTCGGGACCCCTCAACAATTGCAAGGGCATGCCTTCTTCTTCCTCTTCACGGCCCGGAGCACCCTGCGAGACTCTACATTCTACATGTCAGGGGCAAGCGCTCTGTGCAGCTCCGCTTTGCGCCTGGTTCGCCGATGTCTTGCAAGATGAACCTCCGAGAAAGAGCCGAATCCGATGGGCCAGGCCTGGCCAAAAAGCGGAGATGCGACGGGGCGGTGCGGAGTTGGGTCCCAAGCAGTGCCTTGAGCTCGTAGACCTCAGAGAGCGCGGAGCGGAAAAGCTCAGAAAAAACCGTAAAACCTGATGGTCCCGTGGCTCCAGCATCTGCCGGCTCCGTTGGCTCCAGGGGAGCTCCTGATGAGGCTGGCGCCCTGTCCCTCCCGCCTCACCTGTTCCCTTCAAGCTGGCACCTCCGAAGTGGGTGACCATACCACCCGGGACGAGGAGAGGCAGCGGTCGGGGGCACCTACACGAGGTCGGGTTTTCAAGCATGCGGATGGCTTCAGTGTCGTGGCAGAATCTCTATTCAGCTCAGGAGGCTAGGATCGTAGTCTCCCAAACATCAGCAATGCTACAGGAAGTGTGTCCATGTATCATTGTTTTATCCATGTCGACCTGTGTTGCTATACTCTTGAGCTCATCCCCAATAAACCTTCAGAACAAATGTGCTCACCACCCGCTGAGGCAGCTGCAAGTAGCAAACGCGCAGATGGTTGGGGCATCGTCTTGTGTAAAGTTTGTCTTTCTTCAGGTCGCTTAAGCTTTCCCGAAACCTCGGTGGCCTGTTCGTCGCTCCGGCCAACAGACCGAGCTCCAGCTTGGTCCAATTCTCAGCGAAGCCGACCGAAGAGAGCAAAGCTGCGCAACGCTGCGCAAAGCTGCTAGGCCCCCAGCTCCGATAAGCTCCTCCTCTCGGGAGGTTCCTGAAACTGCGCGCCAGCCGCCAGACCCTTCAGCAGAGCTCCGACCCATCCGAGCTGTCGGCTGTACCGCGGCTCCTGCTCGCCCAGGCCACACGGGACCGCGTCGCATCTCCCCACACCTCGTCGTCGGATGCCGGCACATGCACATGAAGAGTCGGCGGCCGCGCTGAGGCTGCCACATCTCAGGGCCTTGTCACCGCATCGCACGAGCTGCGGGCCTCGGCCGCCGCGGGGCAGAGCAGTTTTTCGGGGCGAGAGGCGCTTGGGGACAGCCAAGAGCCAAGAGCCGGGCCCTGGCTCTTCTCGTCTGGATGGCACAGCGAGGCGCCCATCACACCACGGCATGCTTCCCTGTCCCTGCCAGGCCTAAGTCCCGAACCTGCTGTCCATGCCAACTTCCAACATCTGCCACCTTTCACCTATAGATAAAGACTCGTGCATTTGCCCGCACCCCGATGTGAAGTCTTGTCCATACTTCTGCAATCTTCTCCAGCAGGTGCTACGACTTCGAGGGGCTGCATGTGGATTTCTCACTCGTCCATGTCACTCGACACAAGTCCAGGTCTGCTATCCGCCGATGTCCTCCTCCTGGACTGTCTTCAGCTTGGACTCCTTGCGCGAATCCAATTGCAGAGCAGCTGCACCGACTTCGCCGAGCCGACGGTCCTTCTCCGAGCCCTTCAACGCCTCGCGTGCTGCAAAGCATGCTGAAGCGTAAAGGCCGCACCTCGCGTGACATCAGGGGGCCGGCATCCAGGGCTCGGATGAGCCGCTTGGCATGCATGAGCGGCTGGGAAGCGGAGACACCTGCCAAATCCCAAAGCCGCGAAGACTGGAACTGGCAGCTCACCTAGCAGCCTTCAGTCAGCGTAGCATTGCCAAAGCTTCGAAGTCTGGACAGCGCCGTCTTCCTTGGCAAAGATCTGACACTTTGTTACATCGAACCATCCGTCGTGACTGGGGTTCCTGCGTGCTGTGAAGCTCTGCTGCTTGCTGTAGTTTGCCAGCTCGACAGCCTGCTGTGTTTTTGCTCCGGGTTGTGTACGAACTGTCCGTGCAGATCCGATCCCCCGGGGCTTGGCGGAAACAGCGCCAAAAGGTTGTCGACGGCGCTGCACTCTCTGAAGTATAGACCTGCACAAGCCGTGCCAGCCGAAAGAAACAGTGACACCACAACGAAACCCTGATTGGAGAATGATCAATAGAGGATCAGCAAAATCAGGCTCTCAACATCCAGACGACAGTCGCACCCAAAGTTCGTTTGAATCTCATCTGATGCATCTCGCCAACGGCGCACGAAAGCATGGTGTTGTGGGTTTTGACTGAACAAGCTGTGCACCCAGCCTGAATACCACAGACCAGAGCAAGATTTCCAGATGCAGTGTCAGAGCCAAGATAACGGGATCATTTGTGGCGCTGCGCGATAGTCAGAGAGCAGGAATCCGAGCTTTAGGGTCGGGAAAGGCACCCTCACACACATTGCTTGGGTTCGCTACAAAGGCTTTTCGTCGTCAGGAGAGTCACAAACTCGACAAGAATCCCAAGTGGTACAAAGCATTGCATTGCAGGGATTCCACAGAGTCACACTCCTGAGGGAGAGCAACAACCAAGTGGAGCGTCAACGGGCCACTGCTATGGAGAGGCAGTGTTATGAAACAAATTCCTGGACAGAGGACTGTTACAGTGGCGCAGTTCGGCGTGTGGTTCTGGACTTGACCGCAGACGGTGTCAGTGACTTACTTCCCATGGTCACACACAGGCCCTCCGAGATTTGACGAAGGTGGATTTTGCAAAGGTCAGGAAGGCCACTGTCGTTGCGGTCGATGACAGTGTCAGAATGGAGCAGCTCCGTTCTTCGAATCTCGATCGTGAAGCAAAATAGTGTCGTTTATGTGTTGTTCAGAGGCTAGTAGCAACCTTGAGATGATTCAGCTTGTCTACTGGATTCCAGGCCAGTATACGCTGGCTGACCCGTTGGCCAAGAGGCCAGGGAACAGCCGACTCCTGAGAGGAGTCCTGCGATAGTCACAACACATTGTGGACGTAGCTGCGTCGGAACAACAGCGCAGTCATTGGCTGGAGAGAGCGCACGTACCTCGTGACGAGGTACTTGCTACGACTATGTGTGCTGGCGTCGTCTCGTAATTAGGTAGTTTCGCTACTAACATGCAGTACATGTCCGAACGAGCCAGAGATAGCATGACTTGGAATGGCGAAGGAAGCGGTATACATGCCCGTGGTCATTCTGGATAAAGTCCCCCTGAGAAGGAGTAATTCTGAAGTAGTGGCGGATGGGAAAGGACACGTTAGCATCCGCGCGAAATTTCGACTGCGGAACCCACGGCTAGCCCGGCTAGTCTGGCGGTTCTGTCGTGGGGCTGTCCCGGGGTGCTGGCGGAGGCCCGGTGCGGGGACAGGACGTTGGCACCTTACACGCTGCTTCACGAGGCGATCCCGGTTGATCACATAGCCTAAACTCGCCACCTCTTTTGGCAACTCCCATTCATCACATAGCTGAAGTGCGCCCCCTCCTTTACCGATCCAGGTTGATCACCTATCTTACCCTTCTTTGGCGATCCCGACAAATATCCGAAAATCGCCCCCTCATTTGGCGATCCAGGTTGATAACCTCTCTCAGTCCTAGTCTTAGTCATCACATATCTTAAACACCCCACCCTGTTAGGCGATCCCGGTTGACCACATGTCTTAAACCCGCCCCCTCTTTTCTTTTGGCGATCCAAGAAGCAGATAAGCAAGGAAGCAGAAAAGCAAAGTAAAAGCAAGAACACGCAGAAAGTGATAAGCAAAGACAGGCGGAAAGAACTAACGAAAAGCAGAACAGCGGAGGAGCATAAGAGCAAAGCATGAAAGCAGAGAGCGAAAAAGGAAGGACGCAGAACAGCGGCAAAGCAGAAAAACAAAAGCTGGAACAAGCCGAAAACGACAAGCAAACACAGGCGGAAAGAACATCGGAAAAGCAGAAAAGCAGAGACACGGAAAGGCGAAGCAGGCAAGGAGAGGAGCGAAAACGCAGAGAAGCAGAAAACCGGAAAAGCAGAAAAGCACAAGCAAACAGAAAACGGCAAGCAAGCAAAAGCAGAGGGTAGACTGGAAAACACCAGCAAAGCATCGAAACAAAAACAAAACAAACGAGTGGCTCGCGGTTGGCTCCGCGGTGGCTTTGCGAGCAGAGTGCTCGACCCTTCACGAGTGGATTGACTTTGCTCTGGCCGGAGACGGGCCTGCAGCAGAAGGTCATTCACGTCATTCGCTCCGGCCAGTTCTTCGAACAGCGTCTTTTCTCTCGATGTTGGATCATGTTTTCCTGAGTGATGAAATCCCCTTTCCTGTCTCTACATCGCCATGGGCCATGCAGTTTCGTTGATCCCGTGCTGAATCGGCACAGCCGGTGTTTCGACCAGCCTGGAAACTCAGAGGACTTCGCCGCTTGGAAGTTCCTGTCTTTGCAGGGGCCTCAGACCCCACTTCCATAGCTCTTCGAACCTGCTCGAAGAAGTGGATTCAGGCTCCCGCCGTCCACGAAACAGTAGCGAGCGTCTGTGCGCACCTGACACGAGGGCTTCACACCTCGAGTCCTCACCGGCATGTCTGCCGCCGTGCTCTGCATTCTGTGACTCTCTGCCTGTGGCTCCTGACCATGGGCCGCGCAGCCGAGGCGTCCTGGGAGCAACGCAGGGGCCAAAGAGTTCCCCAAAACTTTCCGAGGCTCCCGCCGGTGCTAGTCCCCTGAAGCTTTCCAGTCAGGCTGCAAAGGCAGGCTGCCTCTGCTGCAGGCGCCGCAGGGGCCGCGGCCCTGCGCAAGAAAGACGATGTACGAAGGCCCCTCGACCGCTTCGAGAGTTTCTCGCGTTCTCGGCCTGTGTTCTGGGAGGCTGGTGACCGGAGCCGCAGAGACTGGAAGTGGTGTTGTCACAACCGTCGTCGAAACGGCGAGGCTCGGTCTCAGCACCACCTCTACCAATCGAAACAACAGAACGGAGCAGCAGAGCAGGGGGAAGCATAGGTTCTCGGCTTCGCTTCCACGCCTCGGCGCTGAAGGGGCTGGGCGCGACGGCATGCTCCGGCGAAGGTGCCGGGATCACCCGGTCGGTCATGGCCGGGCTTGGTGCCATCGGTATGGGCACCTTTTTCAAGCCGCCAAGTGGCAAAAACCTCCTTGTTCCCATCTCCCCGCGAGCAAGCTGGCCCTGGGCCTGATGTCGAGAGACCGAAGCCAGGGGGGATGGCGCGACGGCCGGCGAAGGTGCCGCTTGCGTCTCCTCGTGTGCGAAACGTGACATTTTTCCCCTGGATGCACCCGAGCTCGCCTCTGCCAGCACAAGGTCGGCCTGCGGAGCACGGGGTGTTGGACACTAGCGCATAAAGTCTTTCAAACCCACGAAAAAGGCAGACTCTTCAAACTTCCTTCCGAAAATGCAACCTCACTTGCTGGCCTGCGCCTGCGCATCACTGCCGACACCGGCCAAACCTCAGGCAACGCACGTGCAACAGCCACGAACAACAAGAGCTCACCGTGAAAAAACCGCAGGCAAGCGACTCAGCCAATCCTGCGCTGTATGACAGGAACACTCGTCGACACTTTTGCTTAAACCAAACCACTTCCGGGCCATGCCATGCCCCGCCACCTCCATGTTTCCATGCCTTCACCCCATGTGAATCGTCCTCCAAGGGCGACCTCTCGTCCTCGGAGGAAGACCTGAGGCTGGGGGGTTGGGGCAAGCTCTCCAGATCCGAAATGACATGACGCGCGCTCCGAGTTCACGGCGGCATCGATCCGCTGAAACAGGACCTGGAGAGTCTGGCGAGGCAGCCGCACGAAGCAAAGACGACGAACACCAGGATCTGGCCGTGTCGCTGCAGCACTGTTGACATCCTGACGCCAGGCAGGGCTTTCTTTTTGACTGAAAACTCAGCAAAGCTGAAACATGACAGGATGCGCGGGCATCCTTATATCTAAGACCCTAAATACCCTAAGACCATGAGAGACACTGTGAGGCCACATCAGGTTTGATTCAATGTGTTCGGACTGTAGGTGGCCTGACTCACAAAACCCCAACGTCAAAACTGGCACCGCAATCGCCCAAGAACACTTTCACCTGCTTCGGTCCATCAGGATACCATTCGGCAAACATGGTTATGATGCACAGCTGCTGTTCACGTACTAACCTCTGTCCCTCAAAGTGCAAAGTTTCACTGGCGCTGACCTCGCTTGCCCGACAGTCTTTGAGAGTCCGTGCAATGGGAAGATTTGAAGCTGTTCGAGATAGAACCGACTGGCTGAATGGCTTTTGAACTATTGTTGTGATTCTAGTACGATAGCTCAGTCTTGAGCTTAGGTCCCGAAAGCATACCTGTACATGACTGGCAGCAGGGGTAACATAGCTCATCATCGGCGGTCATCCGAATGGACAATGCTTCGATGTCCGTTCACAACCCCCAAATTTCACTGACGGTTTGACACAGTGACACATATGGAAGAGTGCCGCGATTGTGACAAGCATCAACCCGGTGAGATTATGCGTCACGTTTCCTTTCCCGATTTAGCTGTTGTGACACTAAAAGGCTATGTCGGCAGCGGTCTCTCGACTTACCAACAGCAGGATCAGTCCCTGCCGAAAAAGCACGATGTGACGATCGCTAGAAGATGCTCCGTCCACCTTCGCAAAACCGTTGGCATCGATCCGTGGGTAACAGACAATCGGTAAACAAGAACGAGAATTCCACAACTGGTCCACGCTATATGTGACTGTCAGTAGGAATTGTTGCAACACCAATTGCGTTTCCCTCGCCGGATCGGTCGGGTTCCTACGGTCGATCACGTTCAGCTGGACACCATGGAGGATACCGTTTGATGTGCCCGGAATCTTTGCCATGCGAGTTTTGGGTGGGGTCGTCCTGCATGCCTAGCGAGGGTTCATAGGCGGGGATCTCGTCGTCGGTCACATCGCGAATGATCCCTGTCACCTCACCGACTTCAGCCAGCACGCCTCATGTTCCGGAAGTATCATAACGGTTCCCGTTCTTGAATAGCTCCTCTATCACTGATGGCGTCATGGACATCCACTTGACTGCATAGTTCCATGAACGATGGATACACAAGCATAGTCGAAGAAAATCGACATGGTGAAGTTGGAATCAACACAACTTGCATCACATAGTCGGTCATGATGAACGGGTTACGCCCAGGGGTGGATGATGCTCGGATCGTGCGCTTTGGGGTGTTCGCACCATTCGACGAGGAGGAATGAGATCACTCGATGGAGGGCCCAGGGAGACTTCAAGCAATCGCTGGTCGTCCTTTACATCCCAACTGAGACGTTGGCGAACCACTGCAACGCCTCGCCGCCAGGCTCAGTAAGGGCGGGAATGTTCTTTGTGGGAACCCACGTCGACTTCAAGGGAGGTCAAGCCGCCTTCTCCGCCAGGATGTACCAAGCGACCATGCATCGAGGGAGATTCGCTCCGAGGTCCCGAGAGAAGATATTCGATCGGCTATGGCAGCAGCAGAAGCTGCAGCAGAGGATCCCAACGATCCAACGTTCACAAACATTTTCGCGGACGGCGTGGACACTGCAACCGTTGACCTAGAAGAGGATGAGCGTGTGGAACAAAGCCATGTCGAAGGTCAGAGCGCTGAGGAACGTCAAGCATCCTGGTGGCCACAAGCAGCTGTGCCATGATGTTGAACGGTAGGCACCCCGCAGCTTTCGGATCAACGATAGGCTCGGCCATAAGTCCCACAGCTGCATCATCTTGGACGTGATTTCATCCTGTCCTGCAGTGTTCGTGGCTTCCACTCCGCCCATGTCGATCCGGTCGGGCTATCCGATTGTTTTGCTGCGCTGTCGGCCTTCGGGTCAACCACAGCATCTTGCCTTAGATCTTTAAAGGAACGGCTCGGTCGTCGGCAGGTGGCTGTCCTCATCCCCGCCGCGCGGTTTGCCCGTTCGCCGGTTCGTCCGGCCTTTGGTCCTTTTCCTCGGCCAGGCTTCCTCGAAGACGCCGTCGTGGAACTTATCAAAACGAGATTTGCGATGATATTGGGCGGCTGGGCCCAAAACGTCCTGCTCCATTTGGCTCGACTCCTTTCGCCGCACAGTGGCGAATAATCTGGGCCTTCACGTGGAACACCTTCGGCCTCAGCTCTTCTCAGGAAACGGCCCGACACGGCGAGCCTGAACTGCCCCTTCTGCGGTCGGCCTTGCTCCAACTGCACGTCCTGGTAGTAGCCTGTTGGCCGCCATGTTCGGCCGCTTCACCGCCGCTGTCCATGTCCTTGCTTACCGGCAGCCTTGCCCGAGGGTCCTCTTCTCTGATGCTCATAGATCTTAAGTTGCCGTGCTGGGCGACGCGCTCGTCAGCAATCTTGTCGTATGTCAAGTCGCCCTGCAATGCCGTGCGAGCTAACAGCTGGTTGTCCATCGAAAATCCGCGAGCACCACGTCGGGAAGCTTCCGTTTTGACGAACAACCCGCCAGACACTTGTGCCGCGGGTTGCTGCACCCGCATTGTACACAGCTCTCGGGCCTGCTGCAGCCCGTGTAGGTCGCAACGTGCTTTCCAGAGGTGTCTGGGCTGCCCCGAGGGCTGTATCGGAGAGGCCTTCCACCAAACCAGGGGTCCAAGTCTGTCAGCTCTTCCTGGTCGCCTTCCCCTTTGCCAGGGCATGCGGGCCTCCACCCTGAAGGTGTAATTGTTTGGCAAGTCTCGTCGGCTCTCCGTTGAACCGAAGCATCCCAAACTTGCCCTCCGTGCTCTGGCCGGTGTCATCGTCTTTGACGAAGTTCGGCCAGCGCAGCACCTCCTAAAGCGCAGCCATAGTGGAACAAGTTTGCGCAAAGTGCGGGGCGTTTGGCTCCAAATAGCCCAGGAGCGAAAGGCTCCACTACCGGTGCGAAAGCATAGCTTGAGCCATTCATCGGCCAGGTCGTGCGAGACTGTTGCCTCAATGCTCTAGGAGATCTATCTTCGCAGTAACGCAACGGGCAAAACACGGCGGGCTTTAGGCTGCACAAATCACAGTGTGTTGCAACCAGTAAGAGCTAACAGGCCAACTCCATGAAGAGAATGACCGCTACCCTTCGGGATGGCCTCCATGCAGGCGACAAGCTTGGGGCATTGTGCCTCGCACTTTGCCTCATAGCAAAAGCTCTGGGCTGCCCAGGCTTGTGCGGCTTGGGGCTCCCGCACTTTGCGAATGCTCGCACAAGCCTTCGCAGTAGCTGGCTGAAAAGCAGGATGCCTGACAGTTTGTGGACAGCTTTTTTGGTTTATCTGAACAAAAGCCTTAAAAAGGAAAGGATTCTGCTCTTCTCAGCGGCCGACAAGGCAGGATTTGGCGTCCTTCAGGGTACGTTTGCACGTTTGCGTCGGACCGACGCCTTCCTTTCCATACCAGACCGCCTTGTGCGTCTCACACTCGTCCCACACCTGTGCCATACCTGGCAGCAGATCAGCTGCATGCTCAACGGGGACCTTGCCCCATATCACGAGCAAATGCGCCAGACGAGGCTGAAGAGCCGAAAGAAGCATGGGTTTGCGGGTGACAAGGTAAGGTCCTGCAACACCGTGGTGCTCGAGCCCGGCTCGAGCAAAACAGACTGAAACACTCCAGAGTATCCTGCCCGGTCACATGCAAGAAGCGTCGCTCAAACTTGATCAAACCAAACCTCTAGTGTTGTTAGAATCGCTCATTAATGTTGAAGCAGATGCCGACGAGGCTACCCTGACCCAGAGAGAGACCTGCTGCCTGCTCTCCCAATCACGACGTCTCAACCTCTGGCCACAGAAACAAAGACCCTGCATGTCACGTCCTGGGTACCGCAGATCTCTTCCAGCACCTGAAAGTCAAAGGCTCGGAGTTGCTCGCAGGTTCGGAGAGGTCTTTGGGCTGCGCACCTGGCCGCTGAGAAGCCCTGCAGAAGCAGACTGTGCCAGGAGGAGCCACATTATCTGCCAAGACAAGATCTGCCACTCAGCGCTTGCCGGCATCACCTGTGTCACTCGGGCACGGACACCGGAGGTAGTGCCCATCTCAATCGCCTTCCCACATCGGCAAAAGCAAATCGAAGCCGTGACTCCGGGCTGGGGTCCCGACTTTGAGATCGGCCAAGGCTAAAGCCAAGAAGAATCATGGCGCGACGACGGATCTCGCCGATGCCTGGCCCTTTGAAGCCTTGCCCGCCACAGTTGAACCGAAGCCGGACAGGCATGCAAGCTTTCCAGAAGCATGCACATGTATCCCTTCACTTTACCGGGACAAAAGCCTGGGAGGGTATCCTTGCCGAGCTTTCTGAAGTTGCACACACTTGCCATAGCCGGGGCCTCCATAAGTGTTAATCTCAATTGCTTGCACAAGCACGACCAGAACGATAGATAGTCTTAAGTCGCACGTAAAGCATTGCCTCACATACGGAACAGCGGTTCACAAGCGCACAGGATTGAAGCGTTGCTTCCGCACTGGCACGGACGCGCTGATCTGTCATCGCACGGCTGTCACAGGCCCAAGAACCGAAGTGGACTCTTGAGACAAACCTTGCTTTGCCACCTTTCATTGGTGACAAGACATATAAGATGCCACGGACAGGAAGAATATGGCAAACTTACGGGGATGCAGCCGCTGGTGTATTGGGAGTGGTGAAAGGATCCAAGCAACAATACCTCCACGCACACTTTCTCACCATCTTGTACACACTACCCAAGAAAGCATCGTGGGCCGTCGACGTCCAAAGGGAAAGCTAGAATGTTAAGACAAAGATTGACCAAGACTATAAACTCTACTTCGGGTAACGTGAATGGGCTGTAGGGTTTCGCTTCGTTGGGCTGAGGTTATAGAGCCAAGATGCTGCACCTCTATTGTAGAACCCTTCCTGGCCCAAATGTAATCATCGGATCGGGATGTGCATCTGGCGGCTGTGAGAATGCAAATGGACGTCGGGTGCAACAGTGTGCTTTTTGAATCGCGCACTTCCAGCAGTAATGGAAACGGCGGCTGGAACGATCATTAATATACACACATACATGCTTTGAAGCTTCAAACCGCTCTTGACCTCAATCCGCAAATCCCCGCCCCATCAGAAAGAATGGAATGCCAGTGTCCCTCACACCCCCTCGCATCGTGAACGTGACTGCCGGTTCAACTCAGTCCAGAGAGCTCCGCCTCCAAGATGTCACCTCCAAGTGCAACGGGATGTTCTGCATTTGTGAATTGAATGCCCGCATCAGCAAGCCGGCAAGATCCAAATTCCTGATAGTACCTGGCCAGACGTTCATTTTAGAAGGTGTCGCAAAGCGATCCCCCACTCGTTACTCGCAGGGACGCCTGAAGCACTCCTTCACCATTCACGAGCCTCTGCTGTTCGGTCCGGATCGCGGGTGGCTGAGGAGCAGTACCGTCAAAGTGGCTGCGGCACGCCAGGCTGTCCCGGATACTGAGCGAACGAGATTGAAAACTCCACCACTCAGGCGCTCAACCCAAGATTTCATGCATCATGCGTCGTCACGTTCTGCGGTGAGCACTCGGCTTCTTTGGGCGACCAAAGTTCCTTAAATGCAAAGTTGAAACATGGTATTCTGGACTACAGACTCTCCTTGATACTCGTCGGCTAGCTGCAGGTATGGATGCAGTTGGACTGATATATCATGATAGGCCACCAGTGCTCTGAAGCGCCCATCCTTCGACGCCATGCAGAACTTCTGCTGTCTCCGCCAGGCCCCTCACTTCGAGGGCGGGCAGAAACACGGTTCCGAGGTGAAACAAATCTAATCTTGACACGGCATATGGGGCAGGGCGCAGAAAAATCGCTTAACCAGCCACGTCTTGCGACGCATCGCGGAAACCTCTCTAGCATTGCACCACCCCCATCTTCCACACCTCAACCTGGACAATCATGGAAGCTGAGATAAGCTGAGTCAGGACAGGTTGAGGAAACGACGGCGCCGTGCCTCGGCCGCGGCTGTTTCCTCTCGCAGACGGCATTCCAGCCGCGCCAGCCGGACTCGCGGCCTCAACGGGGAAGCGGGGAAGAACGATTTCTGGCACCGCGACTCCGCGACTGCCCCCGCGCTGAGGGCCGCACCCGACCCTGTGGAGTGCGGCCTCGCCGATCTGCCGAGGGGCCCCGGGCAGGGCTGCTGCCCGGGCCGCGTGGGGCCTCAGAATGAACTCAACGCTACGCCGCTACGCCGCTACGCCACCGTGTAGCACGTGTAGCACGGACAGAATGGAAGACCACTCGGTGCGCGGACGGGACCATCTCGACTGGCCTGCCGTTGGAGCGCCCCTTCCCTGGCACAGGGCACCGGTCACCAATCCTTCAGCTTCCGGCCAAGATCCCGCGGCCTCTTCTCAGGAGCTCGATGGGCAGGGCTGCCGCCTCCTGGCGGGGGCCTGAGCTGCAAAGTGTGCCTTCGCATCCGCTTGTGGCATTCTGCGCCCCATGTTCAGGATCCTGCTTTCCGCTTGCTGGCGTTGCAGCTTGCGCCTCGGCCGGAACAACCGAAGAGAATGCCAAAGCAGAACTGAGGATGCATGGACCTGCATGGATGATTGGATGGATGTACGGATGAATGGATGGATGTTGACGGATGAACGAACGAACGAACGAACGAACGAACGAAGGCATAAAGGAGGGAAGGCAGGCGGATATACTAAAGAGCAGAAGAGATGGCTGTGAGCTGAGAAGTCCGGCGATGACAACGAGCAGAGGCAGCAAAGGGAATGACAAAGCAGAAATGCCCGACTCCCCCGAGGCTCCGCACCGACTGTCGAGGTCGCACTTTGGCACCCTGGATCTGGCAGCACGGGCAGCATCCAAAAGGCGCTCCGGAGACGAAGAGACTCTCCAAAAGAATCAGCTCCGCCAGCACAGAAATCGCTGCTATGCCATATGCGCTACGGAATGAGAAGCACAGGCTTCGCCCAATTCGTTACGTCCCACACGGATATCCTTGAAGCTCGAATCTCTGGGCATCTGAAGCGATACGCCACAACACGGGGGCATGTGTTCATGTAGCATCGACGCTAAGTCTGCACAACAGGTGCGCGCAAGCGGGACTTGAAGATGCAAGGATGCAGGACCTTCTGAACATCCCGAAGCCTGCACCCGTCCATTCGGAATCGCCACGTTCGACATGACAGGCCAACGACGCAAGACTCACTAAAGGAAAGCATGACTAGCATTGCTCCACTCGTCTTAGGTCATCTTTGGGTGTTTGCAGAAGTCTGGGTGCGGGCATCATGTGAAGTAGACGCCGGATGTCCCGAAAGCGCGTACAGTCAAGAAAGTATCGACGTTGAATGACTCAGCCTAAGCATCGTCCATCTACTCATTCATTGCACTCACCCACTCACTCACTCGCGCACTCATTCGCCCACCCACCCACCCACCCAAAAACAATGCAAAGAGTGGCGCCGGAGGAGTGCCCCCTATCGATTACTTAGTCTTGGAGTTGGGTAACTAATTAACCTACACTCTATCTACAGTACCTTACTCGTTCTGAGGCACTCCAACAACTGTCTTACTCCCGATCTATTTTCAACTTCCTAACCGTCCTAACCTTTACAAGACCCGAGAAGTCATAAAGTATGGAACATCGTCAAACCATATCATCCCAAGAACCTCCGCTCTAAACCCTAAACCCTAAACCCTTCTCCGCTTCAAGCGCGACGTAAGAGCCTCCAGAGAGATCCAAACGCCCGGCTTCACGTTCAGCTGCACTCGGCCTCGGGTGCCAGACTCTCCGAAAAGAGGCACTTTTAGGGTTTAGGGTTTATAGGGTTGATAGGGTTGATAGGGTTTATAGGGTTTATAGGGTTTAGGGTTTAGGGTTTAGGGTTTCTCTCTCTCCCTGAGTTCTGTGCCGTCATCGTTGGCCGCAGTCACCGTGGCAGGTAGCCTGAGCTGCAAGCCGAAGCTCAGAAGGAACCCTGCTGGTCCGTGACTGTTTGTGGAGCGAGGGGATCCTTGATCCTTGGCTTGGGGGGAGGCAACTGCTGCGCCGAGGGATCGCCTCTTTGTTTTCGGCTTGTTGGTTCAATTTTGAGGGTTCCGGTGGAAGGGGGTCCGCCCAGGAGTTTGGGCGGTCCCGAGAGTCTACGAACGTTGCCGGAGCTGGCCGGCTCCGAGGCGGCTCGAGCTCGGGGAGAACCTCTGAGAGCCGTCTGCGCATCGCCCCTTGTTTCGACCAACCGGGAATGGGACCCCCAAAACAAGAAAGCCAATCCATGTGACCAACCTGCTTCATGGAACATGGTGCTGCGGGGAGGGCTCCGAGCTGCGCAGGCGTGATCATTTTTGAGGCGTTTGTCAAGCAGCTCCGCTGCATAGCAGCTGCACACCTCTCGAACATCTGGGGAGGGCACCACTCACCATGCGTCTCGCTGTAGTATTCAACCAGCTCGCCCTTGGTGTACTTGCCTGCGTTGCCTTAGCGACGAACCTCTCGATTCTGTGTCAGAGATCGGCAAAACTCCGAGACCCCTGAGACCCACGCTGCCATACGGCCCGGCCACGCTGGAGGCTGCAGCACCACCTCTCGGCTTATCTCTCATGACACGTCCACCCGAAGTTGAGCCGGCCTGTCGGTGCCGGTGGAGGGGGCGGCTTGTCGCCCTCCTGGTCAAACAATTAAGATATCAATTGCGAAGATTCTGCGGTGTCTTGTTGCTCAGGTCCCTTGTAGCACACTGCGCCTTCGGGGCCCGTGATCACCATCACACGAGCTGCCGAATCACGGACGCGTCAAGTTGACAGGGACGCTGTCTTGGAGCTCTCTTTGTGCCGACACTGACGCTGCACGGTTGAGGCAAACTGGATGACTTGTACGGGTTGTGTGGAACTCGTGGCGAGGTCACTTTGCTCAAATTCCTATCAAGCGCGACCACCGATGTTTGCAAAGCATCCGATTGCCGATAGAAGGCTCTTATCACTGCGGCATACTACCAGAGCCTGCCGACAGCTCGGACCTTAGTTACGAGCGGTATGGGCACGGGTTCAGAACAGCCTCATCGAATCCATCGGATGGATTCCTGCGTGTGCCGTCCTCCTCCCCAGCTTCGCCCTTCACCTCGTCGAGCATCCTGGCACATTCAACGTAAAAGTGATAGCTTCGAAATCCCTAACATCCCTGCCTCCTCACCATTTCCTGTACGACCGGTCGCTTCAGGATTTCGGCCTGACATGGGCAGCTGGTGCACTGGCCCTGCGACGAGGCGGCATCGTGGCATCGCATGCTTTTTGCCAGGGCACGGCAGGCGGACGTTTGTTGGGGTCCCTGTCCAGCAGCTCCTGACGCGAGCGCCCTTTGGCTCCAAAGGCTCCAAGCACGTCCACACGGGTCCACCCGGGGGGGCCTTTCCAAGGTTGCGAACTCCAACAGAGTAGTCCGCGGAGATCTCAGGGGCAAAAAAGCGCAGGAAAGAACAGCAAGCTTGGTCGCAAGGCTTCTCTTTGGCCTCCGGTGCCGGCTCTTTGGTGATCTTGTGGATGAGGCTCTTCCTGACCGAACCGGTTCACTACACAGAGCAGACTGCAGAGGCGAGGAAGTCTTCTGGCAAGGCTCAGATCTGGCGCGTCGAACGGCACCTTCCTGCACCCGTTTAACACTTCAGCACCACAACTGACTGTGCAGCACCTCTGCCCTCTCTCCTGGCACACATCTCGTAGAGGATGCACCCCATGCTCCAAATGTCGGAGCTCCAGGCATAGTTCTTGCCATGGCATATCTCTGGTGAGAGGTAATACGGCCTCAGCCCAAACATCTGCGCCGTATCCACTGCCATTTCTGCTGAGGAAGCAGAGTGAGCGCACGTGAGCGCTAGGATCCAAGCGTGCCAATCTGCGTCTGTGCGCATGCCGCAGTGCATTCCAGGACCTGGGGAGGGGATCCAGCGAGCAAGCCCACAAAGAGCTCACACCCTGCGGCCCTGCCTTGGCGATGCCGAAATCACCCATCTTGATATTGCCTAAGTCAACCGAGCCACCAGCACCTCAAGAAAACTCTCCACAGCTCTCGGCTTTCGAGGAAATGGCCGCTCTTCGACAAGAAGAAATTCCCGGATTTCAGATCTCTGTGGAGGATGTGAAGGTCGTGGATATACTTCAAGGCGAGAATGGCCTGTCAGGCCAGCCAGACTACGAGAATGTGGCCTCGTCAATTTGGAAACAAATGGAGCCTGGGTAAACCACCTGACGACCTGATCCTGTGGAAAGATCTTCGACGACTGCCTGACTGGCACAGCCGGTTGCGGAAGGAGCACTGCAAGCAGTGCCGAAACGCCTTGCATTCTTTATTCTTCCCGAGAGATCACCTCCTTCACAGTAGTCCATGACGATGCAAAGCCAGCCATCCTTACACGATGCTTCGTGTCGCCGAGCAGGATACTACCATCTGTGCCTCGTTGAAGCTCTCTCTGTACCGGACGATGTACGGATGCTTCAAAGAAGCCAGCACCTGACAGGAAGCACATTCAAGCCCTGCTCCCCATCATCAGCAGCCTTGATCGGCAAGCCTTGCTTTCTTTCAAGGCATCGTCTTTCTCTTGCTTGGAAGCACGGCTGATGTCTATCATCTTCACGATGGCCTGGCGACGCCGCATTGAGCTGATCCTTTAGGAGAGATGGGGACGGACCTCTCAATGAAAGACTGGCTCTCAATATCTCTCAATACTGTGCTCTCAGGCATGCTTTAGCGATTGCATCAACATTAAGGGCTCTGGCAGACATATGCCTTGCGTGTGGGGCGGGGGGGGTGGGGGCAAACTGCAACACGCAGGTCGAAACTCCCACGGACATCAAACCTCTCAATAGGATTGGGACGGTTCGAGGTGCTGCACGAATCCGCGGGCAAGGGCGACTTTTGCGAGGAAAGTGATCGAAAACGCAGTCAACCACTCAGTAGCAAGTCCACCTCATCACCCCCGCGGCCGCGGCTCTGTCACAAAATCCCCCCCTTGCCTTGGTGTCGCGCTCCTTGTCGGTATCGTGCTGGCAGAGGATGGCCGCTCCGAAGGAGCCCTCGCCAACCTCGCGCTTTCGGGTCGCAGGCGACTGTGCGCGTAGCGGCACAGCCCAAGAGCGGCAAAACAGCGGTCCTTCTTGATGAAGGCATAGTGGTGCTTGCCTGGGAAAGCACGCGCTTTACAAATGGAGCGCCCACAAAACGTGACGAGGAGAGGACCCAGAGCTGCCTGGATGCGTCCATGGGCCATGGAGCCTACAGTGCACAAAATGTGGCCAAACTCCAGTCTGCGCTCGGTGACGCCCCACCTTCAGGCCAGGGCCTTTGACTCGCAGCTCCCTGCTTGATCCACTGCCACAAGCGGTGAACTAAAGAGGGCACAAGACTGCAAGACTGATCCGACTAAGTGTCAGCTAGAAAGGCAAAAAATTGAAGCAACAGTGGATGCAGAAACATGGGTGTTGTCCACGATGTTTGTTTGTTCCTTGGGGTGCATGTCTTGTTCATGACGTTTTGAAGCACTAGCAGGTCCACCAAAAGCATCTATCCGAATCCCGAATCTATCCTCTTCAATGCCCGTGCTACCCGAAACACTGAACCCAGCTGCCCATCCAGAGCACCCAATCACGAGCAGCGTCAACAGCGCGAACACTGTGCAAGTGAGGCAGCAGGGTCAAGATGTTGATGCCCGAACGATAAATTCGGGCCCGCCTTAGCACGCGATAGCTGTATGTCCCAGTTCGTGTAGTTATGCAGTTATGCGGTTTATACCAGGTCTCAAACCCAAAGCCTTGGCAGCCCAAGACAGGTTCACACCCCTTTGGGCCCCAAACCCCCACGGCCCCGAGCTCCCTAGTGCCTCGAACCATCACATAAACCCTGAAATTCTAAATCCCTGATAGATCCTAAAGCAGCTGCTCGGGATGCTGTATCGTGCTGGGCATTGCGCCCGAGACTGATCTACTCTGCATGTCTTTGCTTTTCGCTTCCCGCATGGAGCACGCTTTCTTCTCTGGCTTGGCCAGGGTCCGTTGTGGAAGGCACAAGGCAGGGTGAGCTGGGCAGAGCCAAAGCCTCGCGGCCGGAGGCCAAGAGGCTCTTTAGAGCTCTCACAAGAGCTGCTTTGGGGGGCTCTCGTCTTGAGCTAGTCCTCCGTCCTATCCATCAGATTGGGAGGGGCCTCGGCTCCGGAACGGGATGTGGGGCGGTTTCTTTCGACCGCCAAACTGGAAAAACCAAGGCTTCGGCAGTTGCCACCGGAGACTTCTTCTGCGAGTTCAAGTACTTCGCACCTGACAGCACAAGCCAAGCGAAGGCGGGCGCAGAAGTTGGGGTAAGTCTCTGGGCAGCGGGCGGAAGGAGTCCCCAAAAGGCTCTGGTCCAAGCCGAGCCCCAAAGTTCTGGCAGCAACACCCGGAGCCCCCCGAAAATCGCAGAAAACATGGAGAAGGCTTCGAGAAAGGAGGCCCTGAATCTCTTTGGGCCTTCTTGGAGCAAGCGACGCCTCTCAGCATGGGGATGCTCTTCTGCGTGCCGACCGCTTTTACTTCCCTGGCGCAGGGCGTCGCAAGTCATCATTGCGCTGTCACTGAGTCACTGCTCGACGTCCCTTTTGCATGGCAGAGTTGCCGCAGCCGATTTTCGGCACGGCGGTCCATGATGAACCTCTTCGCAGACGAAACGACACTTAACCCGGCAGACCCTGGCGAGGCCGCTGCAGGGTCCGATCCACCTTGGGGTGCCCAGTCCAAACCTGGCGCGCGTTTGCTCAAAGAGGTCTGAAGTCTTCGACGTGCCTCCACGAGGCATTAAAACTCTTCCCGCCTGGGACACCAGCTTGCCAGGCTGATTCTCCTGAGGTTAGGAGACCGACAGCAACAAGACCAGATTCCACTGCCGTCTGCCCCCCACTCCACAACCGTCTGCCCCTCCTCGATGTGAGGAGGGACGGTCACGGTCCCGATGGAGCTGCGACGCAGGTGGACGTAGCGGGGCCTCAAGGCGAATCACCCGGATCATGATATCACTAGAATCTAGAAACAAACCTTCAATCCAAGACAAATCAACAATTTGAAACATGGCTATGTTGGTACTTGTCAGCCCTGCACAGACCTGCAGCTGCAGGGCTGCACACAGATGTCATGGCAGGCTTCATTGGCGAGCTCCATACAGGCAGCAACTGCTACTGCTCTTAACTTCTGCCAGAGCCTGTCCTTGTCATTGATAGGACCAAAAGATTTGCACAGGCCACCACCAAATGCGCGCGGGTCTGGCTGCAAACAGATGCTCAAGCTAACGGCCAAGGATCTGGGTGTCCACCAACAGATCCTATCACGAAGGAAGTCCGCCATCGAGTGAACAGAAGGCGCTGGTATCTTGCAACCACCCAGTCAATCTCCGAGACATGTCGCAGTCTTGACTGGACTGTCCAAATGGGGCACATGGAACGCCTACAGAGATCGTCGCATACGGACCTATAGGACTAGGCAAGCCTCGCAAGAGCCTCCTAGGGAGACCATCTCTGCCAACAGAGCAAGAGACCGGCGAGTTAGTATGGAAAGCGCCGACTACTAGTAGCAACTCCGCTTCGGCGAAGGCTTTAAGGGACAAGCCCTTGCAACACGTTGTGGGAGACGTGGACTCGCTGTTCCAGGCCCACGTTCTCTCTCTCATACCCCCGTGATCCCCCGTAAAAAGGCTCTGTGCTGATCGTGATTTTCTCATCCCCCCCTCTGAGGCCTCGGCCCTGGCTCTTCCATGGCACGTTTCAGGAAAGTTTGCTCCTGGTCCAAACAGTTCGGGGAACCGGCCCTGCGAACATAGCGCTGCAGTGGCAACCTTACCAATCCAATAGGCTACTGGGTTTTGCTCGCTACAGCATCTCGCAAATCAGATACCAAAGAAGTCTCCTCAACAACATCAAGCGTGATTTCCGCGAAGTACCTGCAAGGAGCAGCGTCGCGTTGCAAGACATTCGCTCTTTGGCACGGGCTCACTTGGCAAAAAGCTCATCTCCGCCCTGTGACGGAATGGCCCTCGGATCAGCACCACGGTCACTACCAATTATACATCCTATTTCACACTCAGCACCCAGAGTGTTACAAAACCACGGTTATGTGGCAAACCAGCACGTCGCAAAACGATGAGTCCCTGGCACGGCTGTTTTGTCCATAGCCACGGAAGTTGCAGCTCTGCAAAACTCAGGGTCTGGCAACTCAGCAACTAACTTCTGACGAAGTATCTTCTGACGAAGTATCTTCTGAAGTACTGCAGGGAGTGAGCTAGTTCATGCACCCATGCGCCCCCAGGAAGCTACTTTGCGGCTGGAGAACGAAAGCGGCAGATGGAAGAGATCGCTCTGCCAGCCTTCCCCTGATAAACCTGTCAAGACACAGGCGAGCCTAGGACCTTGACGATGAAATTACGACCGAAACTCTCACAACCCCAAATCAAGCCTCTGCATGTCCTCGACACAACACTCCTGCCTTTAAACAGTTAGCAGAACCCTTGCCCATNNGGAATAACCGATTACCTCATCCATATAAGAGGAATATTCCTATACCCCTACCTCTCACCAACTATATCACCACTACTACCCCATTACCAAAACCAGTAGGAATGTCCAACTACCCTATCCATATTCCCCCCGGTGGTATTATCATCCCGAAATGGGCAGGGAAGCGAGGGTTTGGCGGGATTCCCAGGGAAGGATACAGGGGCTTGGGCTGAGTTGGTTGGCGGTGGTATTATCACCCAGAACGGGCAAGGGTTTTGCTAACTCAAACGCGGTCCATTCCATGAACGCAGCATTTGTTCGTCACTGCGGCGGGTGGTGTCTTGCAAAGCTGACTGGAAGTTGGGCTGTAAATGTGACGCCTTCCAAGATGAAGCTATCAGCAGATTGATCCCACAGGTTTCGGTTTAGCTCAGCCAATGAAATGAAAGGTCGGAAAGCGGATCCAACAATCCCACCCCAGCTTTGCTTCGAGCAGGCAAAGCGGCAAAGCAGAGCGGCCCGGTAGTCGTGTCTCTGTCCGGGAACTGAAGGGGGGGGGCTCTCCGATTCGTGCGCGGGGCCGCTCTGTGCCCACAGACTGCTCGTGGAAGCCCTGCTTAGCACTCCCCCACCTTCCGCACCGAAGAAAGGGGAGTGGGCAGAGAGCAGAGTCCTTGGGACTGCCCAAAGCCGAGGGGCTCGATATTGGCTCGAACTTGCGGGAAGAGACGGCATGTGAGGCGTCTGTAGCAGAGGAACACCGGAAGACGCCTAGAGGCCACAAGGCACCCGGGAAGCTTGTCGCCTGCATCCCCTAGTCAGCTTCTTACGGCTCCCTTGGCATGAAGATGCTTGAAGCAAGCGTCGCTTCACATAGCTTCCACGGGCCAAAGCTTGCCTATCTGCAGTACCCGCTTTGAAAATTTATTCTGCCCAAACGCACTTGTGGCAGGCAGGGTGGCACATTGTCCACGGAGCCTAGATGTCCCTATCGCCCACAGGCAGTACCAGGACAACAGACGGCTTCCACGGCCTGGTAAGGCCGTGAACTAGAACACTGGGTGCGAGGTGCCAGGCTTGCAGCCTTCCCGTTGCTCTTCATAGATTCATGGCCATGAACTCATGTCAGCTACTACAGCGCTGCTACGGCATCCTCTGCGCAGGTATGGTGCCAGATTCTTTACACTTTCCTGGAATCGACTGGATAGTCCTTCAACATCGCTGTGGGGACTCCACGTGTTGGTTGCGAAACGCAGCCCCAGACTTGCTTCCCCCACAAGAGACCCTTCTTGTATTGCAGACTTGTAGACGCATTCGAGCAACCAGCACTGCTCAACCAGAATGTCGAAAAATCGCCTCGGCAACCTTTGCTCTGCTCTGGTTGGCACAAAAGTCTGCTTCAGCCCCATCCACGACATGGACTTCAAGAAGTTCACATGTCAGTGCTAGAAAAATTATGGGCCTCGGATCTGTGAAAACATGTCTCACCAAACTACTAACATTCAGGAACCGTAGAATATATCAAGCCCTGCTGGCTTTCGGTTGTTTTCAGCTGACCACTCCCGCCCAATCAAAGACTTCGACACCGCCAGGTGTTGCAAGGAGACTGTACCTAGACAAACCGTCCGCATTTATGCAAGACCACCAAGAGCTCTTTCACACACAATAGTTCACCTAAGAGGTGGCCGACCATGCGGACTACCGAATAAAATGGTTGCACTTTGGCAGCAGCTCACAGACACTGATTGCAAAGCTGGAATGCTGCCGATCACCGTGCCGTGGTACAGCCCGAATTTTCATGCACCTTGCAGGTCTCTGCAGGCGGTTCACCGACTAAACGTCGAGGTGTCCAAGACCCACGGACAAACACATCCCGCAGACATCTTTTTGGCTCGGTCACAGGCTGCTTTCATGCTCTTTCGAAGGAGTTGGTTCCTCGACATGCTACCCACGAGGCACAAAGCACGGGAAGGATTCCCTATGAGGACAGGCAAAGCATAATTCAGCTCGCGCAGCCCAACACGCCACTTTGTGTGAGGGTCGGCTCAGCCTTTTTCACCAGCAGAAATGGGACCAAAGCGATATCACTCAACTCACCCGGCTGCAGATGGAAACGCCTGCGCAGAAGTTCTGGCTTGGCGGGACCGGCCCGGACCAACGAAGCGAATCGAAGCAACGCACAACTCAACGAACTGAACTTGATCGCTCCTCCAGGTCCTATATTCCATGCAATTGGTCACGGTCTCCTCCAGGCAGAAGCATCAAAAGCTCAGTGGCACCGACAAGGCCCGCCTCATGACGCTGTAGCAGGTGCTGAGGCCAGTTGCCTGACCTTGCCGTAGAGGAGACTACTGACTCCGCAGATGAACGCACAAAAGCCATCAGCTCTGGCCGCGGCCCCAAGCACCCGGGAGGAGTGGAAGGCTGTCGGACGTTTGAAGCTGGTGTCCTTTCAAAGTGTCGAACGAGTGCGATGATGTCAAGTGGAAAAGCTTGGTGAGCGAAACAGTTGCATAGCGTGCCGATGTACTGACGACACCCCGAGCAGCTGTTAGGAGATCAGAGCGGCATCTTACTGCCGAAAGTTGAGATCTGCCAGCGTGCAACAGGCCAGAGGCCTCTCTGTTCAGGGCCTCTGACGCTCGTCCCGCGTGTTTGACCATCGGGGTAGGGTCTCGACATCTCGACGGACGCCAGCGTGCGAGAGGCCGGGCAACGTGGGCTCTGCTTCACTACTTCGACTCGACCTCCCGCCATCGCGGAGGCTCAGAAACGACACAACCTGAAGCCTTCGCAATATCTGGAAGGAAGCACCGATGGCTTGGAGCCGCGTGGCAACAGACTGAATCCCCTCTCAGCTCGCGGCGCTCAGTGTTTTCCGAACCTCGAAATCTGGACTTTGGACAACAGGACATCTACACGCAACTGCCGAGGCGAAGGCGAAGTTCCTGCGGAGCAGCATGCTTCGGAAGACGTTTCGCTGAACCTGACGGGTTCAACATACACCGCGTCTGTACTGTGTTGTGTTCTGAAGATGTGTGTCTCAGCTCTTTCTCTTTGGGCTCTTCGCGTGGTGGCAGAAGACAGAACAGGACGGAGGTGACGGGCGAGCCGGGCCCCGGACAGCACGCCGGCGCTCGGCGGCGAGGATGGGTGTGATGTGGTCGGCAAACCAGGCATCGCTTTGTGCCTGCATGTGAGAGTCGGTCTTTCACACTTTCGACCCAAGAGCTTTGCCATGGCTCTTAGTGGCTCCTCGTGGGTCACTTGGAAAAGTTAAAAGATGCGAGCCTCAAAAGTGCTGCTCAAAAGCAAAACAAATAAGCATCTGCACACAGGGCTGAGAACCTCAGGGTGTGCCGCGTGGGGCAACAAGACTCATCAGGCTGCACCGTTTGATGTTCTGAGCGTTTTTCTGTTGTGTTGTCTTGAGCAATTTCGGCTCGAGTTTGCCAGGATGGCGCACTGCCACCTGGGGCTTCAGTGGAGCCAGAGCTCCCTGAATGGTTTGAAGGCGGCTCCTGTGGGAAGAATTGGGACAGGCCCTTGCAAAGTCAAGCGCAGTGGCAGGGGCGGACTTGCGCAAGGCACTAAGGCAAGATGTTGTAAGTTGCAACATGTTGAAGTCAGATGTCGATGTCAAGAGCTCCATTTACAAGTCAACAGTCGCACGGTGCAAATTGAACTCCCTGGATCCTGGCTCGACTCAGCCTCGAAAAAAACTGTAAAGCTCTGTAAGACTCCAAAGAAGACTCGACTCTAAAGACTCTAAAAAAGACTCTAAGACTCTACGACTCTAGTACTCCAAGACTCCAAGGATCTATCAGAATCTAGCACTCTAGATCTGTACACGCAATCACACATCAAGGCTTCCACATGAGGTCAAATTCGGGACGACTGTCCTGTGCGTGCCGAGCGCGCCGCTCCACGGCATGCTCAAGGCATAAACAGTTTGGGTCGAATTTCACTGAGCTCAAGAAGCGACAGGCATCCATCTGCCGAGCCTGGTGCACATTGCTGAGGCTTGTGCGAGGGAGTCCCAAAGAACTTTAAAAAAAGTCGGTGGTTTTCTGGGCAACCTGCTTGTCATCAAAAAGATCTCGTTGGCTTCTGTACAAAGACGGGCTACAAGGAGATCCATAATTGTATTCATGGGTGGTCCAAGCTCCCTCTACCAGAAAGACTTCTACAGCCCCTCAAGCAAAGCCTCTCGACTTCTCACCGCCCGTCAGGAGCGAAACAATCTGGCAATTGCTGGCAATTGCCCTCAAAGCCTGCTTCTTCCATCAGCATTCTTCGCTAGCTGCCGCTAGGTCTAGTCGCTTAGCTGCCGGTGAGCGGCTCCTACAAAAGATGGCCGAAGGCTTCTGGCTGAGGTCTAGGTGTGCGCAACCCCTGCGGATTGCCTGTGCAATCACCACGCAAAGCCGCAGAGCTGAGAGGTCATCTTAAGTCTTAAGTCTTAAGTCGCATGTCTCTTCAGCTGCCAGACCATGCCAAGTCCTTCTTACCTGTTGAAGGAAGCAGAACGTGGTCCAAACTCTTAAATTTAAAACAGCGGCTGTTGCAGACATTGTCCCGGCCGCGTCCTAGGCGGAAAAGGCGGAAAAGGTATCGCCCATCACAGCAGAGATGGCTGCTCCTGGCTCCCTACGCCGGCGATGGCGTCGGCGTCGGCTAACACTGGCTGGGATGCGACACTCCAACTTGTCGGAAGCGTCCAGTGTCGGGTACCACACCGTCTTGCCGCCGCACTCATTCCCCACTGTCCAATCAGTGCGGCAAGCGCACAGCATGGGGAGGTGGATGGTGGACCCAGACCGTTTAGATGTGTCAAGCACAAGATCCGTGGTGCCGTCAGACCAGCCAGTTGATGGTGCCCTCCTAATTTCTGTTCTCAGGTCCTGCATGCAGACTTGGTGAATTGTCACCGCGCCCGCCGTGCCAGCCTGAACCAAACAACCGAAGCGCCCTACAAAAGAAGGCCCAAATGCGAAGAATTCCACGCCATCGCTTCCTGGCTGGGGCGAATTGACGAAACACACGCCGGATGTCGCGGCATCCTTACTGCACACTGTAGTCTTTTGGTCGTCATTGCTCCCTCCTGTGGTCGGGGAAAATCCTGCGAAAGAGCTGGGGCATATGGCCCAAATCCGCGCCCCAGCACCGATTCCCGTATTGCGTCGGCGGTGTGCAACCGTGGTGGGAATTGTCTTGCGGCACTGGATTTTAGTGTTCCGGCCGTCTGGGTTGGTCGGCAGGAAGACGCTCTCGCCTCCACAATACTGGCTTACGCCCCAAGGAGACTCGCATAGGCATTGGATGGGCCTGTAACCGTCGCACTGCACGGAAAGCGGGCCATCTGCATACTTGACGGTGTCGTTTGGTGCTGAGGAAGGCCACTGAACATCTGGCATGTCGGTGCAAACTGCAACTGCTCGCACCGGAGCCCCTGAAGAGGGATGGCGTCTGTTGGGCGGGGCTTTACAGGCTTTACACCATCGCCTCCGTTTGGTGGGTCCGACATGCACATCAACGGGGTGGGATAGTCAGTTGGGCATGCAGCTGCCGAGATGGCGTGGTCTGCAGCTTCTGACTTATTACCAACTTTCAGCTGGACGTAGTAGGGCCCAGAACTTCTCTGCAGCAAGCTAATATTCTGCAGCTGCAGCCAGGAGGTTTGCTCGTGCCCGCAGCCTTCGCGGGGGCACAAAGCGTTCCTTAGTGACTGCAAGCGTGGGCGCAAGAAGGAAAATGCAACATGCAAGATTGGGTGCATCAAGCCATCTGAAGTGCAAAGGAACCAGCTGAATTGTCTATCCTTCTTGACCGAGCCACGATGCACTCCCCAGCTTCCACGCAAGCACTTGAATGAGGATCTGCGCAAAGAGCTTTGCCATGGCTATTAGTCACTTGGAAAAGTTAAAAGATGCGAGCCTCAAAAGTGCTGCTCAAAAGCAAAACAAATAAGCATCTGCACACAGGGCTGAGAACCTCAGGGTGTGCCGCGTGGGGCAACAAGACTCATCAGGCTGCACCGTTTGATGTTCTGAGCGTTTTTCTGTTGTGTTGTCTTGAGCAATTTCGGCTCGAGTTTGCCAGGATGGCGCACTGCCACCTATGGTTTGAAGGCGGCTCCTGTGGGAAGAATTGGGACAGGCCCTTGCAAAATCAAGCGCAGTGGCAGCTCGCCATGGCCAATCATCGCCTGCCTTGATGCAGCTCTGCAAATCCGTGTTGCTGGTTTCCACCTGTGCAAATGTACAGAAGGCCCTGTGCAGACTGCGATTCGAATGGACGGCGATGGTGTCGAGCCTCGTCCAAAGCTTGCTGCCGCCAGGCGGCCGGGTCCTGGCATAGGCACAGGCTTCGCGGCTTCTCCCTTTCACGCTTTTTGCCGGTGCTTCGACGCAGACTCGACAGGCACGGGGCTGTCCGCAAGGCGCAGGCCATCTGCCAGGTCCTGTTTCTCTCTTGGATATTGCTTTCGGCTTCCGATGGCTTTCGGGTCTCTGCTTCAAGAGGATCGCTCCTGGAAGCCCAAGTCGTCTGCCAAAGCGACCCAGTTGCAAAGGCCAGTCTTGTTCCGAGCCTGAGGACGAGACTTGAGCAGCAAACCAGCCGCAGAGCGCTTCGAGAGAAACTGGGGCACTGGCCCCGCGAGCTGCCAAACAACGACCGATGATGGCAATCACCTCCCGAGGGGCAAAAGATCGAAGCGGAAAGCACGGACCTGAAGAGGAGTCCAAGAGTACAAGTTCGACCGAGAAAAAAGAACTCATATATTCACTATTGCTCAGTATTCCTCCTTGTCCTTAGCAGGCCCGGGGGGCGGGCGGAGACTCGGAGAAATCGCTCGAAGTTCTCACAGCATCCGTAGTACCTGAGAGGTCTGAGAGCTGCGACCCAAAGACTTCGGCCCTCGCAGAGCCCGGAGCTCTTTGATCTTTTGCTCCAGGACTTTCCGGTCCTCCGGATCGGTGCACCTGGTCGGCGGGGGGCGGGAAGCCGGAAGCGGCTCCTTCTGTTTTTCGAGGTCTTCTCGGGCGGAGGCTGGCTCTGCTCCACCGAGAAGCGGCGGACGGACTCCAAGAACCGCTCCTCCCCGGCCCGGGCCCGGACGGAGCCACGGAGCCAGCAGCGGGTCCACAGATCAAAGCTCAGCCGGGCCGAGCGGCCTCCGTGCCCGCTCGGTAAAGGGACTCGGCGCAGATGACCATGTCGTGAGGCCTGAGAGTCTGCGAGTCCATCTCTCCATCTCTCGATGTCGAGGACCCGAGGAGTCAAGTCAAGTCTGGGAGCCCCGCTCGTGAAACACCAAGAAGCACGCCCACTCGTAAACGCACCTAGGTTCATCTCCGATTCCCAGAGGTGTGCTCGGGGGCTCGACTCTGAGCACACTACCAAAGTCGTTCCAGGTATGACCAGGTGAAGATCACGACCATGCCGTGGCAGAGCTGCATGAATTCCTCGGCTGCTGAAGCTGTGGCGGGTTGTGGATGCTGCGCACTGATGGATGATGAGCACTCGGCTTCAATGAGCTGGATGGACAAGGACATAAACTCCTCATCGTTCTGACCTCGGTGGCTGCGACTTCGCCGAGCTTGAACCTATGCCATTTACGGTTTCCGCCGAGAGGCGAATGCAGCTCTTATCGATCCAGAAGCGTGCCTCTCTTGCCCGATTCGTGCTCGGGCTCAGGGTGAGAGCAAGCAGGTATCAGCTGTTGGAACGCTGGAAAAGAAACCTCCTCCCAGCGACTGGCATCACGGAGGTACTCGGCAGAAAGGTCCTCAACAGAGAGTAACAACACAGAAGCCGCCACAGCCCGTCCACCCTGATGTGCCTTCGCGGCAATGCAGAGCTCAGCAGCCTCCAAAGGGTGACGCAGACTCGGCATAGACTTGCGCTAGCCGCTAGCTGCTAGCTTCTCTAAGCATCCACGGGGCCTTGATGGCCTCGTAGCTGCATTTTTCGCCTGGTCACAACGAGAAACGCTTACAATGATCAAACGACGCACTTGAGTACAACCCGTGCCGTTGTGTTTACTCTAAGGACACCGCCCATAACCTGATGCCAGTCCTGCATCCCAGCCGATCAGAGTGCTGCAACTCGCGCATGTTGGAGTTATGAAGGCACCTGCGGGGGCCACCAGCTGTGGCTCACCTCAGGCATCAACAGTGTTCCACCAACATGCGTGCATATATGCCTGCCTACTTACCTACCTACCTACCTTTCTACTTTGCGAAGCCAACTGGTATGAGTCTAAGGCCCTACGCAGCCACACAGATGCGTTCAATACCAAAGCTTCACAGTGGCACAGATTTGGACTCAAGCGGCTTTCTGGTGCATTTGCTGCCCTGCAGGCCAAGTGCCAGGCAAAACGCAAAGGTATCTCACCATCAGAGGCATCGTCCGCCAGGCCCTGAGCCACAAAGAAACTGGCTCAGAGAGCTCAAAAGCACAGAGCGGCGGAGCCTGCGTACACCACATGACTACAGAGTGGCCCAGCAGAGGTGTAACTTTGGAAGGCTCCTGCAATTCCCGCGTCCACCCCTCGAATGGCCTATGGCCTATGGCGTATACGTGCCCCAAGTCCTCCGACTCGGAGACCTGGCTGCGGCAGCTCTCCGACCAAAGGTAGAACTCCTACAGTAAGAAGCCACCAGGGAAAGCGACAGAAGGGCTCTCAGCCATGTCAGCCCACCCCGCAGGGAGCGGTGTGCAGTCCTCGCTCTTCAGCTGCGGCTTCCAGAAGCCTTCCGCAAAGCACAAGCTCGCGCTCCAGCGCGAAAACGCGGGAAAACTCACAGGCGAGTCGCTCGTGTACTCCGCATCGTTGCAGCTGCTGAGCTCGTACCAATGACAGGCCACCTTAAAGAAGGAAAAAAGACTTAAGAAGATAAGCCAAGAGCTGGGCACCGGGCCCGCCCTGCCGGCACCGCCCGCTGGAGCATCCGAGCCTAAGAGGAATCCAACAACGAGCCGAAGAAGGGCTGGAAAGTGCCCCCCCTTCCCCTTCCCCGCGCTCTGTGGGCCGGGGCCAGCTCCAGGCGCCGGTCGGCATCCTGCCGTCCTCAAGACACAGACGGCTGACGGCTGAGAGACGGCTGAGGAAAGAGTGTTGAAAAATGTCTGCAGAGAGACGAAACGCAAAATCTGTGCGCAGCCAAAGCAGCTGCGGAAGCCAGGCTACGCAGGCGACGTTCGCGATTTTGCACGGATCGGAGCATTTGCCGAGGCAAACGTTCACACACGAACTCATCACGGCACTACGAATCGGGCATAGACAGCGGGCTATTGGCAGAGGTGTCACACCTGCAACGCCACAGTGGGGCTGGGCCCCATACCAAGCCACTGCAGAACGCTGGAGCTTGTGGGAATCTGAAACCTCTGACCTCAGACTGGAGCTCACAAGGAGTTGTGTTTTGGTCGTTGAACAGAGCCCAAACTGCAGGTTTTCAGCCAGGCCCCCGGGCGGATCTTCGCAACCGACGGCAGGGAGTCGGGATCCTGTCAAGCAAGAGGACGCGACACGCGGTACCCTCCGAATTGGACTAACTGCACGATGCAGCCTGCAGTGTGGTTGTCCGGGTGACATCGACATCCTCATCGAGCGTACCTCTTGGCGAGCATCCTAGCGCAGAAGGACTAGACAGTCTCGGCATCGAGGGCATTGCTGTAAGAGAAGCTCGTTTGGCAGTCAGAGGGGCGCCTGACCGCCCAAAACTCAACCCTTGAGCTGTGCCAGTGCAAGGTACCTCAGTGCCTCGACCGAGCATCGGTGTCTTTTGTGTCGACCTGGGCTTGGGGGGGCTGTTTTTAGACTCGTCTCGTCTCAGAGCATGCCGCCTGCTCCCGCGCTGCGATGACGACCTCTGCCCCTTCGGCCTCCTGACGAGCCCACGGCGCAAAGGCATACAGCGAGGCCACAGAGCCCGCCCAGCCTGCCGACAGCAGCCACCGAAGACCTGGGCTTCGCCAATGCACGGCGATTTTGGGGCTTCCGCTTGGCAGAAGGTCCCCGCATCCGTGCCACGGCATGCAGCGGCCAGCACCTCTTTCAAGGGAAGCCTCAGCCTCTCTGTCCCCGGATCCCGCAGCGGTAGGAGCCGTGCCTTGTGCAGATCGAAGAAGCTGAAACCAGCCAGGGCCTCACAGCGAGAACGTGTCAGTGTCACGACGGCCTCCCAGGCCCATGATCTCCAAGTATGGGAACCCGGTTCGCTGTGCTCCTTACCGAAGTTGGCTGGTGCGAGGCCACCGAAGGGCCTGACGAGATCCGCGTCGTCGAAGGGAGAAACAGAAAGCCAACTGCGAGGCACTGCGAGGCCCGAGCTCTCTTTCAGGCTGCTTTGGACCACCTCACAGAGGTACGAGGCACTCAGGGACTGTCTCACTCCCCCCAGCCGCCAGCGCCTTCCAAGTGATCTCGGTCTTCCCGTCGCCACCTTCCACGTGGGGATGAAGGGAGGGCGGAGCATCGTTAAGCGATGGCTCGGCACGGGGCCGGTCTTCAGCAAGTCCACGTGGACCTCTGCAGAGCACTGCACTGTCTGCGGGCTCTGGAGTGATTTGGGCCTGGGGCTCCGGCGTTGTAGAGAACTGCCGCTACTTCTCGGAGAACGCCTCAATGCACCCTTAAATCGAGGCTCTAGGTGTCCCCTACCTCAGATGCAGTGTTCTGTACCTCGGGAGGTCACGCCGGGCCTAGCCGCCTAGCCTTCTGATGCCTTCTGCGTGCTCCAACGAATCTCTGCCTTCACGGCTTTGGCCCAAAGCAGTGAAGCCACCATTTTCGTAATTTCCACCGTCGATAGCGGCCGCAAACATCTTCGATAGCTCTGAGCCGTGCTTTCATTCGACGTGCTGTTGAACACAGCAAGCTTTGTTAGATACGAGGGAGGCCAAAGGGACGCAGATTGGAAGAGAGTGATGGAAACCGTCGGACGATGAAGTTAAAGCTGCTGCTTGTCGGACACTGAGGCACAATGGATGCATTCCTAGTGTTTCGAGAACGGATAAAAACAAAATGGTACCCTGAGTATACACTCTGCACTGGCGAGGCGGACAAAAGTACGTGTTGACGTGGGATATGAGGAATGCTGCAGGCGAGCCGCTAGGCGATGGTGATTCTGATTGTTACCACAACCACGAAAGCCGCTCCAGAAAAAAAGAGGCACCCAGCCGAGCAGGCTCCCGAGAGGAGCTATTGCGCTGTTGCGGTCAGCACATGACGCATTTGGCATTGTCTTGCTTTCGAGATGCCTTTCGTGAGGCTGGGGACAAACCTGGAGGAGCCTTGGCAACATCCAGAAACTCAGCTCTGCAGGAGGGGAACAGGGTGCACATCTCGAACATTCTGGGAAACTGACTGTATGTCAGAAAGAAGTCGCCCTCCTCAGAACCTGCCGACCACGATCCATCAAGCATGCAAGATTTGATGAAGGTAAGTCACCCGCGGGATGCAGTAAATATCGGAAAGCAGGCTGAACGAAAATCACGTTCGAGAACCTCAGAGAGGTTGCAACTTCAAGGTCTGCTCTAGTTCAAGAACGCTGTATGCTGAGACAGGGTCATGGTGCATGTCATTCAAGTTCTGCACGAACTCCTGGCTCTTCACGTGGCAAAGCTGCTGCTCACCATGTTCGTGTTGTGGCACTGACGGCATCCTCCAAGGAGCTTCCCATGGCTTGCAACCATTGAGTCCAGCCTGCGGAGGCTAAAGCTGATCCCCACCCGCTGTCTGCCATTCTGCCGCAGATGACGATGGCCCTGCTGGTATGACCGTAACTGGCCTCAACCTACCCATCAGAACCGATGCGAAGTGGGTGCCACGCACTAGCCCCCGATAGTATGCTTGTACTGGAGATGCGATTCGACGTGAACCATCCGCCTTGCCGAACCATGAATTGCACAAAGAAGGCACCAAAGAGCTCCAAACCTCAGATGAAGACTTCTTCGAAGGAGGAAGATGCAGAACACACCAAGGTGCCTCGCCAAATCTTCACTCCGGGGCGTTGGCTGGCCTCGAGACTGCTGCCGGCAGCCCGGATGCTGGCCGACATGACGTGGTGCGTCAGCTTGTCCTTCGTTGCTTCCACACTCCCGACCACATGGGGAGCAGGGCGACAGTGCAGCTGACCTCGTGCTGCTTGAACTCAAGGAATTCCGTGTCGTCTTGCACACCGCAATCTTGAAGAGCCTGCGCAAGCAATCAAGGCCATCTGACATCTGCACAACGACATCACAGCCCTGACTGAAAGCTAGTTTTTTCGGCCTGCGCCCACACCTCCTGACCATGTCTCTCCTCGATGTAGCTCTTCCAAACCTGTGAAAGCTTGTCCGGCGTTTCAATCGGAACAGCAGCCGAACGACTTGGGTCGGTGCGGTGTGGATCAAGCCGTGCATTCCGGCGATGCAATTGAACTAGCGCTCCATTGATGCAGCAAGCGGCTGAAGCCACTTCTGCAATACTCCTTGCTGCTAGGCTAAGTTCATGAAACATTGAGAGACTTTGCGCTTGTTGCTTCATTTCCTAGTCTAAATCAATCTCTTTCAGAGGTCGACAGCTTAGGCCCAGAGCATACGGAAGTGGCACCGCACAGCTGTTTTTCAGAGGAAACCAGCCAAGAATCATGAAAATCTAGCATTTAAAGATTTCTTATTTCCCACGGAGCTTTGCATATTATATCTTCAAACTCTTCAATCAGAATATACCTCAAATGTTATATGGGGAAACTAAATATAAGGACATAAGAAAATCTC
>CAJNDV010017914.1:55173-68573 GCA_905221635.1 Symbiodinium sp. CCMP2456 | reverse complement strand
AGGTCGGGTGAGGGCTCAGGGGCCGGACTGCAAAGCAAGTCGAAAGCACAAAAGTCATCCCCTGAATTGCATCCAGAGGTGTCCCCCTGCGGCTCAATTGCACTCTCTGAAACAAGATCAAGCCCTTCATCGGGACCTCCCCCTCCTATTGATGAAGGGTCAGTCATGCTGAATCACTGAACTGCCTGGCGCAGGCACGTTCCTGGGAGCTGGCACAGGCCAGCTTGAGACGCTCGTCTACAGAAAGAAATTGCAATAAGTGATCTGCAGCAAGCGGAGACTGAAGCACACGCTGCCAACTCAAGAAGTGACGTCGGCACACACGGGGAGGCCTGTTAAAGCGCAAGCAGAAGCCGCGCTTCGGGACCATCTGCTCCCCCTTCGAGAGGAGCGTGCACGGAGCCCTAGGGGCAACGTCAGAAGGTTCAGGCCCGTTACAAGAGCCTGTTGCGCCCCAGGGCCTGAAAATTTTCTCTCCTGGTGGGCCGACTGCAGCGGTGATACCAAATACTCATTCACATGCAAAGCATGGCAAGTAAAAGGTAAAGACATGAATGGAAAAATTTCAAAACTGTTCATGAATTCATGAAACCCATCTCACTACCCGTGAGATTGTGTTAAACTTTTGGTGGAAAGGTTTAGTCCGCAGGCGGAAAACGTTCGTCGAGTTCCTCGCTGGCGCTAGATGGTCATGACTTTGGTCACACCAATGAGTGCGACACTTTTCACCAGGGACGCTGCGCGGATCATTCGTGGTGCTTGGGTGTCGCAGGCTGTGCTTGTCGCGAGTGCTCCCTGCCGGCCCCATGCACCCCTCAGGCAACGGTAAAGGTTTACACAGGGCTTAAGGGCTTTACGGCTTGGGGTTTAGGGCTTCACGGGGTTATAAGGCTGTAGAGGTTTCGGGAATTTAGGGGCGTTTTAGGCTTTAGAGGTTTTAGGAGTCCAGGCAGGGGATCTGTTGTGTTTTGCGAGGTTTGGCGATGCATAAAGGTTCTTCAAGGGTCTAGGGTTGAGGGATTTCGTTTTGGGTTGCTGGGTTGGGAGTAATGTCCAAAGTCTGAATCCTGAGCCCATGCACCCAGCCCTTCAGCAAATCAGAATCACTAGAACAGGGTTTATGGTATACAATTCCGAGGAACAATACTGGCAAATATGCAGGCTTTTACATACATATGAGCGTTGGTAGTAGTAGTAGTAGTAGTAGTAGTAGTAGTAGCAGTAGCAGTAGCAGTAGCAGTAGCAGTAGTAGTAGTAGTAGTAGTAGTAGTGGTGGTGGTGGTGGTCGTCGTCGTCGTCGTCGTCGGAGTGGTAGTGGTAGTGGTAGTGGTAGTGGTAAGTGGTAGTGGTAATGGTAGTGGTAGTGGTAGTGGTAGTGTAGTGGTAGTGGTAGTCGTCGTCGTAGTTGGAGCAGTTGCAGCATCAGTAACAGTCGCAGTGGACGTGGCAATACTAATATTAGTAATTAACAATAATAGTAGTAACTGTAGCATATTGTTCTTAAATGTGTCAGTGCAGACACGGGCGTTCAGTTAGGGCTCAAACCGAGGACAAGCGATTTCAGGCTGTACGATGGTGGGCTCCGGGCGATTTGGGAACAGGGCAGCGAAGGTTGCAGGATTTGGCAATTTCGCAAGGATTGCTAGGCAAACACTGAGCTGATGGATTGCTTGTGATGCAAAACCCCTCGCATGTGGATGCTATGCCATGGTTCGGCCGAGGGGCCAAAGCCATCGCGAAGCCGGGTGCCGAGACGTCGCCCTTCTGGCACATGCTACCATTACCAAAAGATACTAGTCAGAACTGTTGAGAAGGCCTTCTTGAAGGGGGTGGGTTTGCCTGTTCTATGGGGTTCAGTGGGCGAACAAGGGGGCCCCCCGCATACCTGAATTTGGGTTGTGAATACAGTGCGCGACATTACTGAGGACCGCGGCCAACAAGGCTGTTGCCCGAAAAATCTTTTGGATCCAGGCCCGGATCCTGCACTAGCTGGGAATCAGCAGCACTCTTACGGCCGCTGCTGGTGCTGCCGCCTCCCTGCCTGCTGCCAGTAGTATTACACGACAAACACGAAGATGTCGACAGCGGCAACAAGATCATCATCGTCAACACCATCATCATCAGCAGGAACAAAACATCGGCTGTGGTGGTCTGCTTTACTATTACGACGACGATTACTACTACGGCTGCTACTGCTACTTCCACGACCACCACCGCCGGCACGATGTACTAGTACTAGTACTGGAACTAGTACAAGTACCACTACTAGCAGTACTAGTACTAGTACCACTACAAGAACTAGTACAAGCAATACTACTACCTACTACCACCACCACCACGACGACGACTACTACTGCTACTAACTACTACCACGACGACGACTACGACTACTGCTGCTTCTACTACAACGACGACTACTACGGTAATTACGACGATTGCTGCTACTACCTGATACTGCTGCTTTCCATGCTCTTACCACGACTGCTACCGCTGCCATTGCCTAGGTCTCTTCTTGCTGATGCTCCTGCCACTTGCATTCCGACTGCTGCAGTTCCTGTAGCATGAAATCACTCATGTAGTTTATTCTGAGGCTCAACCTACGCAGGGTTCCGCACCCAGAATCTGTGGCATGATAGCACATTGTGTGCTCCAGTCTCATCCGGACATAGGACTCTCTTTAATCCAAACCTTTCACCCTCAACGTAACGCAGGCGTCAGAATTGCTTTTGCCGGAGTTTTGAAATGTTCTCATTAGTGGTGTTTCCTACAGGGCCCTGTAGGGAACCAGCAACATGGTCTGGCTGATGTTCCCAAAACTTCATCCAAGTATGCTCCGGGCTTAGAGTGTAGAGTTGTGGAGCCGTAAGGCTATAGGGTTTGGGGTTTAGGATTTAGGGTTTAGGCAAGGCTACCATGGGGGTTAACGCCAAGAGAGCGGCGTCAGATTCGGCCCAACTTCTTCGAGTTGAGCCGCCCCTCTTAAGCCCTAAACCCTAAAATGGCCTAAAAACTCTGAGGCCCGAGGCCGAGGGTTTAGGGTTCCCTAACAACCATAAATCAAACCCTGAACTCAGAAACGCCAAAACTCAAGCCCTAAGACCCTGAAACCCGAAACCGAACTGCCATACCCTTAAACCCTAAACTCTAAAGCGTTAAACCCTAAACCCTAAACTCTAAAGCCTTAAACCCTAAACCCTAAACGAAAGCCCTTCCGGACTCCCAAGAACACCCTCGGTGAGGAACTTCTGAGCCTTCTTTTCCGGGGCTTTCCTCTCCTGAACCTGCAAGTTAAATACGAGACCTTAAAGCCCTCTTAGGGTTTAGGGTTTAGGGCTTTTGCTTTACCCTAAAAACACCCGGAACCCATGCAAACCCCTTGTTGCAAACCCTCAAAAATTGCCGGTAACCTTCCTAAACCCTAAACCCTAAACTCAAGCTGGGCCGCCGGTAGCTCGAGGGGAAGCCCCCTGAGTTCGGCATAGCCCCGCTGCACGCGCAGCTGGTATGCCTGCTTCTTGGACAGCGCTGACATCCTGGGCCGAGGGGAGATTCAGAATATACCTTAAATTGTAGGGGCCTGAATATTATGATTTAAGGTAGATTCCGTAATTAAGGGGTACTGGGCTCTCTGGCTTAGTGGCTGTACCTTAACCCCTCCAAAACAAATAGCTACATTTTGAAGGACTTTATATAAAGAAATGAAATTAAGGAACCCTAAAAAGGTAGGTTCTTTGAAGTCCAGGTAAGGGTTATATTTATCTAGATAATTATCTACTTGAGGCATCTTTATAAGGGTTACGATGAGGGCTCTAATCGTGCTCGGCTTATTATTGCAATCACAAAACTATGATTGCGACCATTGCAGAAATACAGGCGACACGCAGTCCAGCTAGTGTTTTTCATTATACAATCTGCAGAATGAATGGCAGCCGCTGCTACCAAACGCCCACGACGACCCGCCACTCCAACTGCCATAACATCATCTGCTCTGGTGCGACCGGAACTACTACTGTCATGGCTGACCAAAGGACCGTTCCGACACTCGCACGCAGGCAGGCATGGCTTCATAGTCATAGGTTCCGATCTAAGGGTTTTGGGCTTAGGGCCTATAGGGTTTGCGATGCTGCTCAAGCCCCGAAACGCAAGGCCAATCCTCCCTGCCCTCTGCTCCTGTCTGCCGAGCCGATGGGGACCGACATGCGTGCTTTAGCCTCACAGGGCCAAGTGCCGTGTTGCAGTTGAGAGAGCAGGGGGTGATTTGGTGAGGACTATTGATATGGACTTCCGGCGAAGTGAACAGCAAATTAAAATAAGAGCATACCGAAACGGGTGGAGGCATGCTTGAAGAGGCAAGCGCATCGGCCCAAAATCTACACGTGCTGCGAGCCCATGCTCAACATTTAAATACCCTCATAGCCACCGCCTACAACAGGTCTGGAACAAGTCACCCACCATGTCACGCCCCGATTATAAGCTGTCTTGTAACTAGTCAACAAAAGTGGTTTATGACAGAAGCCACTGCAGGAATGGTCGTGCTACCTCGACTGGAGCGGAAGTGGCAGGGCTGAATGGCCTGGCTACTTCGCCAACGGAGGCAGCAACGGCCCAGCACCGCGATAAGCGGGTCCAACGCCAAGTAGCCTCAGCACAAGAGCCAAGACTATCCTTACTATTCTAATTACTACTACAGCTGCTGATGGACATCGCATGTAACTACTATATTAATTGTTTAGTGCAACATGTAGCTCGAATGTTAAACCCAACACCCCGCAGGCCCAATGTCCAACAGCCAGGACAATCGCTTCACAAGTCGTAACCTCATCAAAACTGAAAACCTGTGCTTTCACAGAGTAACTGGTTTCGTGTTTGGGCTATATTAAAATTAAAATACGTGACCATGTTTAATGCTTGCTCGGGGTTTATAACAAAAATGTAGAATTGTAGCCAAGAAGGATCCAGGTATAGCTTCGGATCCAAATCCTTCAAACCACAAGTCTGACTCCCTTCGATCCTTAAGGGGTTTATGGTTTGGGGCTTAGCGAATCCTGAGCCGTAAGGGGTTTATGGTTTAGAGCTTTTCACGGTTCACCTGTTCAGAATGCAAGGACGGAAACGGTGAATCGCTGAACCCAAACATCAGCTTAAAACCAACTCTGCATCACAACCAGAACCCCAAAACCTTTAATATGTTTGTTTGTTCCGTCTCTCTCTCTCTCTCTCTCTCGCTGCGCTAGCGACATCGAAGCAATCGCCAGCATTTCTACAAACTCCTACACGCGGAGATTGATGCCCTGTTTAGGGTTTCGGGTTATCGGCTCTCTTTCGAAATGCTCAGAGAAACCAGTACGAAAGAAGCCTTGAGTCACAAGATGTTTAGGGTTTAGGGGTTTAGGGCCCTGTCAGTCTAGGGTTCTGTAGGGTTGGAGCGGACCTCACGTCCCTCTCTCTCTCACAGTCCCTAAACCCTATAAGCCCTAAGCCCTAAGCCCTAATTAAGCCCTAAACCGCCCAAAGCCCAAAGCCCTAAACCCTACACCGCCCTAAACACTATATGCCCTGACCCGAGGTAATTCTTAGTTGACATCCATTCTGTTGCCAAGTGCCTCGCTTCGTGGCAGTCCGACGGTTTAGGGTTTAGGGTTTAGGGTCAGTCCGCACGACCGATTGCAGAAACACTATGCCCTAAACCCTGAACCAAGCAGCAGTCGATGCTGAACACATCCACAAACACGTCCAGCTCCTGAGCTCTGGCCACAGCGCTTGGTTTCAGTTGTGTTTAGAATTGTTTTTGTCACCTCTTTTCCACCTGCCTGGTTAGTCAGGTTAGGGGTTAGGGCTTAGGGCGTTTCGGGGTTGCCACCAAAATTGCCCGGTAGAATCCCAATCACAGTACGTTACCATAACCCATACAATACAATCTTCCATAACACTATGGAATACAGAATGCCCGGTTTAAGCTTTTTATGTAGCCTCTATAATAATACCTTTGCAAAAACTTTGCATAATCTACATAAGACCACAAAACAGCGCAAACACCTTCATGAAAAAGCAGCCAATCCGATACCTCGCAAAATGTGAAAAAAACAATTGAAACACCTTTACCGAACCCTGCAAAACCCGCCTTAACCGATTAAGACTCCATGAATAAACCCAACTACCAGTATGATAAAGACCCCTTAAAAGTCCTACAAACCGTTCTACCCTTACGAAACCCTGCACAAATTTACCAACACCCCCTTAAAAAAAACAAAAAACAAAAAATAAAAGCGGTTCCCTTGAGACCATCCCAGGCTCCGGCTGCCCAGCCGAGGTAGAGCTTGGTGATAGCCCGGTGGCCTCTGCAAAACACAGCTTGTGCATACATGTATAGAAAAGCAAGAGCAATAACATAAAACACGTAAGTAACCATGTGTACATATATACATAACCATATATGCATATACATATATACACGTGTGTTTCATATGTACGTATATTCATATCTATAAAGCAATGTGTATCTAGTACACGGCAAGTCGGCCAGGGGCATTTGAGACAGGTGCTCGCAACCTTGGCTTGTTTGCGTTTGTCAATACACTGTTTAAGGTCTCTTTTGTCGGTCGTATATCAGGCCGCTGCTGAGGTTGTATGTTAGCTCTGCTTGGTGTGATGCGTTAGACTGTTAAGAGATATTTTGGGTTCCAGCTGCACTCCCGGCCCCATCCGACCGCAACAGCCCAAAGGTGCAAGCCAAAAAGACTTGACTTCCCTGAGCCCCACAACCTAAAGGGGTCAAGTGGCACTACATCCATGGGAGCCCCAAAACCGAAATGTAGACTGCGGCATTGGTCTCCGTAATATCGCAGCTTCCGGAAGCTTACCCTGTATACGACACAAAATTGGCCAGGCCCTGGCCCAGCTGCAGCTGCAATCGCGCTAACAGCCCCCCAAATCGTACGCCCCAGAAGCCCCGCGACCCGAAGCGAAGAGGCTTCTTGGAGCCCAAAACACCTTGAAGCATCGGAAAAATCAATGAGTAGGCTGGCACTGGCACGTTCTAAAGAAAGCTAGAGTTAACAGCTTACGCATAAGCTACGTACCAAATCTACACTCACTGATAAACACCCACGGCATCAAGCATCTCGCAAAAGGCGCCGTGAATCTCGCAACATCAAGAAAAGCTCAATGAGCAACTTTTTTGGAGCCGAATACAGTCCCCCGAGGTGCTGACCACATGTCCATGCACCGCTGCCAGCCGGCGGCGAGCCGGTGCAGGGGTTGTAGACATTGGGCGTAGGGCTTGGGGTTCAGGGCTTACAAGGGTTGCAACATTTTGCTCTTGCAGTTTTGGGCTGACCTGGTGACTGACTATTAGGTTATGACCCCATGTTTGTATGGCGTAACCATGCATAACCCTTAACACGGTGGTAATTGTGTCCCCAACTAGCGCTCGACGGCTTGAAAGGGTTCCGGCACTTCTCGATATCTTGAAGGCTATTGGCCCAAGGCTTATGAGTTTAGGCCACAAGGCCTTTTGGGACTAGGCTTGAGGTTAGTGGGTACAAGGCAGTTCTTCCTGGTTCTCTATGCAAAATGAATCTTCGCTGCGTCCTTAAAGCCAAAGCTGTATTAAAGAATTCCGTTTCGCAGTTGAAACTTCAACGGTATGCCGTTTAGTTTACGCTATGAGCCGGTCAGAAACGCCGATGCTCTCTGTCCCTGGTCTCTGTCTTTCGGAAGGCTTCTGGGCCCAAAGTCAGCGTAACAAAGAGTGGGGCCGGTTTAGAGCTCCAAGATTTGTAGGGTTTGGGGCTTAGGGTTTAAGAATCCTTCCGAAAGAAAACAGGAAAGAAGCCTTAGTTAAACTGTTGCAAACCAAGTAATTTGCTTTGATAGCGGTCTCCTTTTGTATAGGCTTGAGCCTGCGCTGGACTACAGGAACCTTGTAATTAACAACCGCATGAAAAGCTTCGACACCTCCGCGTAAAAGACGCTTTCAAAGGCATTCCTAAGGCGCAGCAACCCTAAACCAGGTAATATAGATCATTAGACTTGAATTTTGGGTAGTCCTATTCGTATATGAAGGCTTATGAAGGAACCCTGAGGAACATTATGGACTTCGTCCTAGGCTTATCAGTTAGGGATTGTAATCTTGCCTTTGCCTTCATCTTGCTCATGAAAACTCAAGCTAAACCCTAATCGTTTAGGGTTTAGGGTTTAGGGTACTCAAGGCATGGACAAGACACCCTTAGACCTCCTTGTGGCTTTGCGGAATCAGATGCTCAAGACTTTCGCCTCAACCCGAAACCTGACAGGGTGGATTGTAACAGTTTAGGGTTTAGGGTTTAGGGACCCTAAACCCTATCACGACTCGGAGGATCCAGGCGAGGTTCATCGGTGCCAGTCGGCGTAGGGTTTTTTCGTCTTTGGGGGTGCCATGGGTTCCCTAATTTAGGGTTTCGGGTTTAGGGTTCCCTAAACCCTAAACCCTAAACCGTCGTCAAGGCTCTGGTGACCCCTGGAGCCAAAAGCCTGCAACCCTTCTCTTCTGACTGTGCGGGTTTCGGCTGCATATAATCTAACCTGGTCTGCTCTGGTATCGATAGTATAATCTAGAATGATATGAAATAACACAGCATAAAAAAATATAGCATGATCATAAGTTGAAATGTAAGCAAAGCTGTACGAGTTAATATGAGCTAATAGCATGGCGACTCACTCGAGAGTGTCAAAAGAGATTTTGTAGTGCAGGTGCCTACGGTCTACCAGATTCGTTCCAACATTCGTGCTAGGGTTTAACGTTTAGGATTTATGTTCCGGGCGAGAGAAGCCTGCCGCCGAAGGGTTTACGGGTTTCCGGTTCCGGCTTACGGGTGTAGTAAAACCGGCTACAACCGCAACTCTGCCGAGCCATCTACATCTATGCAACCTAAGTCCTTTGCACAAAAGACTCGGTACTTGCCTCCTCCACGGCATCTGGCTGGGTTTGCGCCTTCTGCCCAAGGTGGCCAAATCGGGAAGAGGAAGGCCAACATTCAAGTTGGGAGTTCGCCGAATCAGTGATCCCTCTGGTGTTTGGGTACAGCAAGAAACCTCAGAGAAGCCCTGATTTAGAGAGCCACCCTATACCAACCACCACCAGCAGCTGAACCACAAAACAGCGTAGCTGGGCGACAAGGACCTCTGAGGTAAGCTTAGCAGAGGCCTGATAGTCATGGTAAGTAGCGGATGGTTAAGGGTTTAGGATTTAGGGCTTTAGGCTTTAGGGGTTTAGGGGTTCAAGGTTTAGGTCGTAGATGGAAGGTCCCGGCGAACAGCAAGATTTGAATTGGAGCTTCCTCACCCTGCATTTCCATGAGCTGACTGAGGCACTGAAAACCTCCTTTAGCCAGCCAACTAGAGACGAGAAGCAAGTTGGAAGGTTTAGGGTGTAGGGTTATTGTTAAGTTAAAACCTATAACTATAACCCTCTGAAACAGTTTTCTGAGGGGCTTTCCTGGCGGGGTTCAGATTGTATGCACCACTTCCAAGGGCCACAGTGATTGGAACGTTTCGCCGACAGCATCGCCTACTACGTCACAAGCCTTCCTGCGATTTTTGGTTAAGTTCCTCAGTGCTTGGCATAGCAGCGGGGCTTTGCTCAGTAGTAGATAAAGACTGTAACCCTACCTTCAACCTAAAGTCCTAAAGCTCCAACATACAGCGCCACCAAACACAATTCAGGAGCATCAAGCAATCGTGCACGCGCAGCCTCCTCCGCAGGGAATGTCCTGGACTGAGCCTGCCACTGTGCTGAGATGTGTAATTGAGGTGGCAGGGGTAGTACAGGCTGCCAGAAGAAAAAAAAACAAGAAGCAGAACGGTATGAAAACCGACAACAGCCAAAACTGGCCAAAACCTTCAGAACCAACACCAACCGGAAAAGCACTGCCGCTGCTGCCGTGTCTGATGCGTGTGGTGTGGCGGTGGTGGTTGTGTTGGTGCTGGTGGTGGTGGTGGTGGTGGTGGTGGTGCCGGTACCGGCACTCGTGCTGCTGCTGTCGCTGCACCTGCAGCTGCCACGACAACCTCGCCACCGCCACCACCACCACCACCACCACCACCGCCACCGCCACCAAAACCACCACCGCTACCGTGACGATTGCCATCATCACAACAGCCTCTGCTACCACATTCACCATCGCTAACTCCGATTGCTCGAGCAGCACCTATGCACCTAGCAGCTGCTTCTGTATGAGCATCCCCAGACTATGATTTTCTCCGTCTGCCAGCAAGTCGTTCGTGCGACGCCACTCTAGGCTGATAAAAACGGTGACACTCAGACATGAGCACCTGTCAGTGCATTCTGCCTGAAGTTTGCTGAAGTGCAGCATAGTATAGTATAGTATCACGCAAAGGTAGTCAAGAAACTGCTTTAACACAATCTCAGAACATTGTGGAATAATTCGTAAACATGCCGCAGTATCAGAAACTTGCTTTATCAGTGTGGTGATGCAGGCCAAATCGTTCCGTTAAAACATTTCGCGGAACGGTGTCTCTGACAGGCGGATGCTGCTCGGCTCAGGCTCTACTTTGCAAAAGCGGAGGCACAGAACCATAGTTGGGGTTTAGTAACACGGTTTAGGGTTTAGGGTTTAGTTAGGCTAGGGTTTAGTAACACGGCTTAGGGTTTAGGGTTTAGGGTTCTATTTTTTTGCCTCCCACCTAGCTAGGACGAAGCCCGCATTGCAGGGTACAGAACTACGTTTAAGGTTTAGGGTTTCGCCAGGGTTTGGGGCTTTCGGGTTCTCAAGTACTCATGGTTGCGCATAGCACAGGCCATCGTTCTGCCTGAGAGAGCCACATCCTTTACCTGCCATACGATTTTCCTAAATCCAACCGTTGCGCTTGGATGCGGCAGCAAGGTCCAGTCTTGCCGACATAATACGAATATAGCTAGCACTAACTAACCAACAGAACACCCGTGCTGGGCCCTATATGTCTGCTGGACTCAAACGTTCAACCCGGCACCCCAAACGGATGCCCCAAGCGACGGATCCACAAGAACTCCCTTCCACGCGAAAGCTCCCTATCTGCACTGCGTTCCCAGCAAATTCCAACTTACGTCTCCTCAGTCGACAAAGCTCCCGCAGGCGCAGGAGCGACAAGAGGGAGTTGCACTTACCGCTATCTTACCTGAAACGCAGACAGGAAGCCAGGCTCACTGTAGCGCGGAAAGGTAGCAAAAAAGGGCCGGATAGGCCAAAGAAACATGTAAAGACAACTCACAAAAGTGCTTCCGGAAACTCAAGGACTCTTCTCTCGGCTACTACCTCTAAGGAAAAGAGTGTTTGTCAATACTCGGGCTAGAGGCCCCACCTTCTGGGACAGTTGTGAATGACGATGGGGCAGTGACTTCCAACCCGGACTCGTCTTCCTTTCTTGCAAAGCCTTCACCTTAAACGGTGCAGTTTCTCCCACTTTGCAAGCCTGAAAAGGGCGGTTCCACTGCGATTCTTGAGAATCTCAGCAGCAGGCAGAAATCGAAAGATAGACATTCGCTGGTCCTTCAACTCCCCTCCGTCATCGGCTCATCGGCAGCAAGCAGTCCTGGCAGTCCTCGAGGCAATAGACCGTCGACCAGACCCTCCTCTTCTTGCCGGCGCCTTTCAACCACCTTTACGAACGCCTCGGGGTTCCGACTTACGGTATGCAAGTAGAGGTTGAGATGCGCCATTCGGAGCCGATGAAAGGCGTCGTCATATGGTGCTGGAAGCACTCCTTGTGGGAGACCTTGTGGGAGAACTTGTGCAGGTGCAGAAGACACGCAACTGCCGCCGCAGCCCATGCTGTTGCAGTCTCGCCAAGCCACAGGCCACTGGCGTCTAGACTGAACATCGAGCCCTCGGCTACGGTTTCGTCGAAAGAATTTAGGGGCCCGAAGATCCTGCACGGATTACATATCTCTTGGTGCTACCCACATGCGAGAGCAGCAACATGCCACATGCCAGAATCTCCTCCATATAACGGGTGTATATATGCGTATTTATGTATGCATGTATGTATGTACGTATGTATGTATAGTAGGTCCGTGTGTATGTAAGTATATGTATATGTATAACCGCATAACCTGAAACATACACAAACTTAGAAACAGCTAAATGGGTACATAAATAAGTCAACCTGGCATATGTATACATATACACACAAACGACATGATGTCGGACATGTCTGCAACAATATAGTAGCTGGAGACCGAAAACTTGAAGTCTTCCGGACTCACGACGGGTTCAATACCTAGCATTCATCAGCCGGGGATCTAGGACTCTGGCCCTTGCAGCCGCTTGCATCACAGAGTCTAGAACCGCCGAGAACATCGATCCCGCTGTCCAGCCCCCGAACCCTGAACTCTTGCCAATAATACAGGGCCTGAAGCTATGTATACATACAAACCTTTACACATACAGCAAACAACCCTACAGCCCTAAGAAATATATGTTTATACTAAGATACGCTAAGTGATGAGTCAAGCAACCATATTATGACCCTCAAACACAACCCTAAACCACTTATAGATCCCTTAAAGAAACCCTTTAAAGGATCCCTTAAAGAACCCTGGCCTTGCGAGTGACGTCTCCCTTGGCTTTGCGTGCGCTCGCCTGGCTGCGATTGTATGCGGACGATGACGCACTCGAACGTACTTAAGGGCCAAAGGGCCAAAGGGACTTAGTAGCAGGGTTATAATTGGATTTATAAGTCCGCTGAGTGGGGTAATCCTAATTGTAACCTCAATTGTAAGCTTAATTGCTAAGTCCCTTGGGTTAGGGTCTAGAGGTTCATCGAGGCTTTTAAATGTTTCGGGTTGCCGGGGGTTTTGGGGTTTAGGTTGTAGGCTTTGGGGACGTCCTATCTAATGGCAGTCGACTATAACCCCACGCTAAACCCTAAACCCTAAACCCTACACCCTAAACCGTTCTATTCGTTGAGCCCCCTAAGGTTTCGGAGTGTTTTTGACAAGGCTCTCAGCCTTGGCCCAACATTTCATGGTAAGGGCTGTCAATGTCATCTGCATGCGCCCGTGCATGTGCACATGTCTGCAGGGTTTAGGGTTTAGGGGTTGATTGGTGATCTATATCGTTTAATATTATATATAATATAACCTTTCTATTTCTTGTAGGACGTAAGGAGACAAAACTCCCCATATCTGTCGGCACACCCTCTGTTGATTGTCTGCTGGCGTTGTTTGGCTGGTGGGTGAATACTCTCTGTCTCTTGTTCGCTCTTCCTGCCGTGTGCATCCACACCTGCATCCACAAATGTATGCATCTACTGGCATCTACATAACTACGATGTTACTATGTGAACGTGCATGTATGTATACCAATACCGACATAAGTGCACACTAACGGGTTAACACAGTGACAAACACACACACACACACA
>CAJNDV010017903.1:45727-64143 GCA_905221635.1 Symbiodinium sp. CCMP2456 | reverse complement strand
ATGCAGTCCAAAAGGTGCGTGTTGCTAATCACTGTCATGTGACTTGAAGCAAGAGCCATGCAGTCCTAAAAGGTGCGTGTTGCTAATCACTGTCATGTGATGCAAGAGTCCTGCAGTTGCAAGTACTATAAAACCCTTAAAATATAAATAATTTTTTAATTGGCCCCCCGGGTCGCTATTTAAACCCAAGTATAGTATGATGGGCCCCAAAGCCTTGTTCTAATCATTAAGGCCCCTACATTAGGCTCTTGTCTGGGCCTCAACCCGTCTGTTTCGAGGTCGTTGCCCCGAAGGCTCCGAAGGAGAGAGGAAGCCCGGAATGTTGGTTCAGAGTTTAATGTTGGGGCCTTTATAAGCAGAGTAGGGTTTTGGGCTCCTTTATATTATTGTTCTAATAAGGAACCCTAACAGTAGTAGTGGTAACTATTCAGGCTTCTATATTAAGGTTTAGCGTTTTGCCCCTGAACCCTTAAACCCTAAACGGCATCGTGGAGTCCGGTGCAGTTTTTTGGGGTGGGAGCTGTCCATGAGGTGGTGTGGTCTTGCTGCTCAACCAAGAAACTCATGCCGCTGCTGTTCCAAGATTACATCTGCATTTTACGAAAGACTTACAATGTTACATCTGCATTTTACGAAAGACTTACAATGTTACATCTGCATTTTACGAAAGACTTACAGTGATACATCTGCACTACGAAAGACTTACAGTGCTACGAAAAGCCGCGAAGATAGTTCCTAGTGCAGAAGCCCTGCTGTGAACTCGGCAGGGATTTCGATGTTTTGCGGGCTTGTAAAATGAGATTGCGGCGATAAAGGCAGATGAGCGACATAGCCCCGGAGACCAATAAACTTAGTAGTAGATTAGGTCTTTGACTTTTTTGGTGTACAGTAATCACAGTATTATCCCAATATCATCCCAGAGATTAACCTTTAGTTCCCCTTGGATACTGATTAAGTTATAAGTAAAATGTGGGCACTTATGTCTTAGAACCTAAGACAAGCAAGCTTGGGGTGGTTGATTAGGATTTGGGGCCTTTGCCGAAACTCCTTCATGACATTAAGGAGCAAATAGCCCTCAAACGCAGTGTCCCAGACCCTTGTACTACAAATCCCTGTAAGGTCATTGACCCTAAACCCTAAACCCGTAGGTGAAGCGCACAAAGCAAGGAACCACGCTGCTGCAGATGCTCTGTCACGCCATTCGCACCCAGGGCCTACACACAGATTTCGAGGTCGTTTAGGGTTTAGGGGTTAAGGGGTTTAGGATTTAGGGTTTGAGACCGTACAAACCCCAGCAGAATCCTATTAACAACTTATTACGCTCAGGTTCAGGATGTACGGCTTGGGGCTTTAGGGTTGAGAGGGTTGTAGGGTTAAGGGCCAGTGTAGGGTTTACGGATTTTGTTTTGGGCTTTAGGCTTAGGGTCCAAGCAAGCCTAAGCATTACGCCAAGAACATGGATTTAGGGAGCAGGAGCCAAGAAAGCAGCCCAACTTGAAGTTTCTGGGCGGGATATCCCGACTTTTTTAAGCTCTTACCCAGGCGACTTATGGGATATCCCCACTCTTTGGTGTGGGCTCCCGGTACACATCTAGTACCAGTACCTACTCTGAGCTATTTGTGTATGAAAAAAGTCCGCAGGACAGTGGGGATCCTCTACTCGGGGTTTAGGGCTTATTGTGCTACGTGTAGTCTCCATTGTAGTTCCTTTTTTTGGGTTTAACCAATTACCCAGAGGGTCCACATATACTAGCATTATGGAATTAGGTCCCAAAAGACCATTCTTATTATGGTTTTGGGGACCTAATTCCATAATAGTAGTATATTTGGACCCTTAGGGTTATATATTAAGGAGTTTATAACGCATCACCAAAAAGGAACTACAATGGAGACTATAAGTAGAACTGCAAAGGCATGATCATCTTCGGTACTGAGCGACCAAACTCGGGTGTGGTTCGAAAGTAAGCGCCAATCCCTAAGCAGCGCCGCTAATCCCTGTGTCTGCGAGGCACTGGGTAGCCCTGCAAACAAAAACATGTGAAGTAGGTGGTAAATCAGGCTCTTGGTGAGTGTGGAAAAGGCCGTTTAGGATTACAGTTGATATAAAAGCCCAAATAATTACCCGTATTTATTACTGCTAGGTTTCCCCTAAACCCTAAACCCTCAACCGTAAACACTAAACCCCGAAACCCTAAACCCTAATCCCTAAAACCCCTAAACCCTAAGCCCTAAACCCCTACACCCTAAACCCCAAACAACACTAACTCCAAAACCCTACAGCCTCAGCTGAAACGCTACAGCTCCAAAGACCCTCGAAGGCTTATCCGGCCTGAAACCTTCAGACCTTCTGTTACCAAGAGGGTTTTATGGGTTTAGGGTTCAGGGTCTGAGGTTAAGGGTTTATAGGGTTTGTAGAGTTTAGGGTTGAGGGGTTTAGTGTAGACCTTCTGTTACCAAGAGGGCCTTCCGGGAAAATACGATGTCTCGGGCCCGGTTTGGGGGGCTTAAGATCTAAATCTAGGCTCAGTGAAGGGATGTTTGGGGTGCAGGGTTTAGGGTTCAGGGTTTAAGGTTTAGGGTTTAGGGTTTAGGGTTTAGGGTTTAGGGTTTAGGGTTTAGGGTTCAGGGTTTAAGGTTTAGGGTTTATAGGGTTCACGGGGTTTGGGGTTGAGGGTCCAGATATACTTAACTTCTGCTGTGGAATCGGAGTGGGTAGGGTTTAGGGTTTAATCCAAAACTCCTTACATGCCTGATTAACTACCAGGTTTCCGAGGAATCCCGTCTGCCTTGGTATTTTGGGTTCTTCGGGAAAGGCCTTAAATTAAACCCGGGAACCCAGATACATGGCCTACTAGGTTGTGGGCTTGGGTAACGTATATTCCTTGATGTATGGGTACATAGTGTTTAGGGTAAACCTTCCACGGAAATCCAAAACCCCTCAACCCCTAAACCCTAAACCCCTAAACCATCAATAACAAGCCTAAACCACTGGTTTGGGAGTCCCGCTGTAGCGCAGGACATCTACCAAGTGGCACCATGGGATCAGATGGCCTGGGACCCTTGACCTCAGCCCAGCCCTATCTGTTGGGTCTTTGTTTGTTTTCAGCTTCGGGCTTAGAGTTTAGACTTTCGGGTGGCTTTTCCGCATTGTTTACTATGCATGTAATTTAATTTTGTGTTTGTCTTCTGTACGTTGTTAGTTCTTTTGGTGTGGTGTGCTGTCTATCGTGTTGTTTTGATTGATGGGAAGTGTTTGTGTGTGTGTGTGTGTGCATGCGTGTGTGCGTGTGTGTGTGCGGGTGTGTCTGTGCGCATGTGTGTGTGTGTGTGTCTGCATGTATGTGTCTGAGAATGTGAGCCTGTTCTACATGTAATTCAGAGCCCGACAGTCATTTCAGTGCAAAGAACTTTTGTAGGGTTTTTAGCCGTGTTTCGGCGTAAGGTCGAGAAGCCTCGGGTTAAGCTTGAGCACCATTCAAAGCCTTGGTAGGAGCCCTTACAGGAACCATAACGTCTACGGACATTTGGGTCCCTTTAAAGGGCATTTTAACAGGGATCCTAAACCCTAAACCCTAAACCCCTAAACCCTAAACCCTAAACCCTAAACCCTAAACCCTAAACCCTAAACCCTAAACCGGTACTATAACAGGGTTCCTTAAGGAACCTTTCGGCCGTACTACAATGGGGATCCTATAAGGGTGCTTTCTTTAGGCGTACTATCATTTGAAAAGGATCCTAAGGGCCCCTTAAAGGGTACCATGGTAGGGGTCCTTTTAAGGTTTAGGGTTTAGGGTTTAGGGTTTAGGATTTAGGATTTAGGGCTTAAGGCTTTAAGGTTTAAGGCTTTAGGGTTTAGGGTTTAGGGCTTAGGGTTTAGGGTCCCCTTAAAGGAACCCCAGCTTCGGGTCAGGACCTGGGTCAGAGCCTGGAGGCTGAGCAAGTGGCGCGTCCGCGGCTCTTCAAGTCGCATCTACGCCCCTCCGTGGCGGTTTAGGGTTTAGGGTTTAGGGTTTCCCAGTTTAGGGTTTAGGGTTTAGGGGTTTAGGGCTTAGGGTTTAGGGGTTTAGGGTTTAGGGTTTCCCAAACCCTTTTCCCCTAAACCGGATGCCTACTTTTTGAGGTTTAGGGTTCAGGGTGGACGGTTAGCTGTTCTAGTTTTGATGCCGAGCTGCAATTGTAGTCCCAAACGTGCCAAATGGTAGATTATGGTCGTGGTAGCTTGAGGAATGTTGTTGAAACCAGACGTGGAACAAGCATCTTTGCATGTTTTGGGGCTTAATGCAAAAACAGGGCTTGGGATGTGTTGTTTGCAGTATACTTAGCACAGTACAGACCAGTGTCGGTATTCATTAAGGCGTCTTCATTAGGGCTTGAGGTTGAGGCTTCATGATCGGGCATGTGGTGCCCTACAATCTGAACGCCAAACTTCGTGGTATCTGGTTTAGGATGTATGGAACGCAGATAATATGCAGGGTCCTAAACCCTAGACTAAGCCCTACACTCTGCCGGAACCCCAAGCCCTAAACCCCTAATTAAACCCTAAACCCTAAACCCTATCTAAACCCCAAACCCCAAACCCCTAATTAAACCCTAAACCCTAAACCCTATCTAAACCCTAAGCCCTAAACCCCTTATCAAACCCTAAACCTTTTAGGGCATCAGCCTGGAATAATAGGAGTGAAACTGGAGACCCCCTCGTTTTGAGGATTCCACCAGGACCCTTAACGTAGAAGCCCTGTACAAAACGGTATGGAAGCCTTCAAAGGAGCACTTAAAAAGAGACCTATAAAGTCCAAACAACATGCGTTGCGGATCCTGAAAGGAACACGATAAGCCTAAACCAAGAACGGGAACCTTGAGCCCTAAACCTTTGAAGGGAACCGTTCGCCCTAAACCCTTGGGGTGTGTTTCGTCTATTTTGTTCCGGTGTAGCTTTGTTTGAGGACTGGCATCGCTGAATCGCGGCGCCACTGGGCACGGTTTCGGTTTTAGGTAGACATGTAGTGACGTGTAGGTATGCGGGTGTAGGGTTTGGTATGAACATGCCACAGCATTCTGTTTCAAAGGATCCCTGTAATTCAGTAGGTCGTTAGGCTAATGTAGTTTAAGGCAGGGTCAAGGTTTAGGTCTTAAATTCCTGTACGTGGACGTTTATGACGGCTTACGGGATGCTTTGGATTGAGGGTGTTCGGTTTAGACCGTAAACCCCAAACCCCCAAAGCCCTAAATCCCTAAACCCTTACACCTAAACCCGCACACGCAAAAACCCTAAACCCTGCACCTGCTTGCACGTCCAAATTTTGTGGTTTAGTTCGAAGCGACGGAGCTTTTCAGACATCTTTGGGGTACCCTTACAAAGGCTTCTTTAAGGGATCCTTTAGGTTTCCGTTAGGGGTTCCTTTGTCCTTCAAGGGCGTCTTTCAGGGTTCTCTCGTGGGGTTCTTGAAAGTTAGGATTTCGGGCATCTGGTGTCCAGTACTATAGAAGCCTTATTAATGACCTATAGTATTTGGGGGGGTTCCTTATTATAAGTATACTTAGTGGCCTTTCTAACACGATTGCTTGTGCTTTCCCCATCAAACTGATACGACACGGGGCTCCTGTATTGAGGAGGAGCTACCAGGGTGCGAGGGGAACCCGGTCTTACCGGGGTTTGGGGCCAGACTTCTGCCTTTCAGTGTTTAGGGGTTTAGGGTTTAGGGTTTAGGGCGTAGGCCCTAAACCCTAAACCCTAAACCAGAAACCCCAAACCACTAAACCCCGAACCCTGAACCCCTAAACCCCAGACCGTAATTGCCCGACATTTATTCATGGTGAAGAGTTGCAGAGCCTGGGTTGTACGACGTTTCCCCGGAAGCGCCCCCGCACTCGCACAGTCTCAAATTCGAAGTCCTCCGGGTTCAAACTTCGGGGTGGCAGGGGAATGAGAGGCTTTAGGGTTTTAGTGTTTAGGGCTTTTAGCGTTTAGGGTACTTTCTAGGGCTTTTAGGGGTGGCAGGGGAATTAGAGAGTTTATGGTTTTAGTGTTTAGGGCTTTTAGTGTTTAGGGTACTTTCTAGGGCTTTGTATTGATGATGGTTCCAACAAGCCTGAAAGGGAGATGGGCTTTGGTTTGGGCCTTTAGGGCTTTCGGAGATTAGGGAGCGGTCCGCACTTTGGGCGACATAGACGTGATGCAGCCAGATAGTGGGGTTTGGGTTTAGGGTTCAAGGGTATAGGGCTTATAGGGTTTAGGGTTCAAGGGTATAGGGCTTATAGGGTTTAGGGTTTGGGGTTTAGAGTTTAATGGTTCAGGGTTTATACGGTTTCGGGTTTGTAGGGTTTAAGGTTTAGGGTTTAGGGTGTAGGGTGTAGGGTTTATGGATGAGCAGCATCCTTGCAGCATAGTCGTAGTCACGGTAGCACTACAAGCAGTCGTCGTCGTCTCGTCGTTGACGTCGCTTTGGCGGAGATAGCGGTTCTAAAGATTCTTGCGGCAGTGCAGACACAGTACAAATTTCAAATGGCCGTGGTGATACTGCCAGCGCCTGTGGTGAAGGGCGGCAGCCAGTATAGAACCCTAAACCCTAAGACCCTAAACCTAAATCGTGGCAGCCAGTAGAACCCTAAACCTTGAACCGCAAGACCCTGAACACTAAACCGTGGCAGCCAGTGGGACCCTAAACCTTAAAACCTAAGACCCTAAACCCTAAACCGTGTCAGCCAGCAGAACCCTAATCCCTAAACCCTAAGACCCTAAACCCTAAGACCCTAAACCCCAAACCCTAAGACCCCAAGCCCTGAACCGTGGGAGTTTTGGGTTCTCACTCGATTACGGTCCCCGTGGTTGCTGCAAGCTGCTCGTCCCCATGCAGGGCACGAACCTAGGAGTCTTAAGTCGTTAGAACACGCATCTAATATATATATATATATATATGAGTTCACATATAGATATATAGGTATATATATATATATACATATATATATATTATAAAGGGGTCGGCAACACAACTGAGATATCAGCAAAAGCCTATTAAGATACTTTTTTCATTCGGGTTTAGGGATTGCAGGTTTTTGGTTGAATATAAGGACGAATTTAAATCCTATAGTTGCTGCGATGGCCACGAAAGCCTGGGCATTTGTTGTTGCATGTTGTCGCACCCATGGAGTAAGTAAACCACGTAGTACAAGCAAGTCACGTCACGACGCGTAGCTGTGCACATTAAGATTGATTTTATGAAGTAATTCAATGCACAGTCGTGCAGTCGTCCGTCCTACAGCATCGTGTCATCATCATCATCATCATCATCAGGATTGTTTGTACCATCACCATCACTAACACAACATATTCATCTCGAAGAAGACATCTCACTGTCGTGTGTACCCATATAATAAATATGCAGCTATAAAACCTAATGAACCCTCCTCAATCCCCTAAAGCTCTAAAGCCCCAAGGCCCTAAAATCCTGAAGGTCCTGACTGATGGAATGTGAAAGATATGTAAACAAAAGTGGCAGATCGTGCTCTGGATGAAGAGCGAGCAGTATGCGCGGGCCAAGCTCCTTGAGATGGACAGAGAGCATCAATCTGTTCCTGCCGGTGATCCTCCAGTGACACCAAGACGCTTTCAACAGTGCTCCAAGTGTGAATGGGAAAGGAAGTTTTGGCATTTCAAGTCGCGAGTCCGCGCTTATGCAGACTGGCTCGATCTTATGAGGTAATTCAATGCACAGTCTTGCAGTCTTGCAGTCCTTAGTCCTACAGAATCAATGCACTCCCTCAGACCTGACAGGACTGCAAGACGGAGACTGCTTGCTGTGTAGATATCACGATGAAAGATCCGAGACACATCCGACGTGTTTGAGTGCAAAACAGGTGTGTATGTCTGTGTGTGTGTGTGTGCGGGAGCCGCAGATCCAGGGTTTAGATAAAGGCCCAAACCATCCCAAATCGGTATCTTACTTACCTGTTGCTGATATCTTAGTTGTCTTGCCGAGCCCTTTATATTATATATATACACATTATAATATATATAGGGGAGGATACCATGGGGTGCGAGGAGGGGGGTGTGGCAGCCCTGCATCACATATACATGTATACACAAAATATATATATATATATATACATACATATAATTACATATACATATCTTCTGAACCCTTGAAACATCCACCGGCCCGAGGCCAAGTACATTTGCAGCATCCGCGACGTGGCCAATCTTCGAGAACTTTTTTGTAGTTTGTGTTTCCCCATGCCCTCCCCCCCCATACCCTCAGCCGACCCTGAACCCTGAACCCTCCTGCCCTTCAACCTTCAACCCTAAACGTTAAGCCCTTCAACCCGAAACTCCCAAGCTTTCAACATCGACCCAGGCGAGCCGGAAGCGGTCGTCCGAAGCTGGTGGCGCTTCCTGCGGCAGAAGGATGTCCCTGCTGTGAGGTGCCCTCGCTTCTTTGCCCGCTTGCCCCTTGCTCGGTTCTTGACACAAAGGTCCGAGGAAGCCAGGAAGCTCGGAAACCTCAAACCCCTAAACCCTAAACCCTGAACCCCCGACACAAACAGGTAACCCTAAACCCCACACCCGGCTCGGACGGACCATGTCAGGATCCTTTTCGTTTTTCGGGTTGAGCAGCAATCACACGCAGGAGGCCAAGCGGCTACATAGTCGCGGTAATAGTATTATTATTATTAGAAGTAGTAGTAGTAGTAGTAGTAGTAGTAGTAGTAGTAGTAGTAGTAGTAGAGTAGTAGTAGTAGTAGTAGTAGTAGTAGTAGTAGTAGTAACATCGGAATAATAGTGGTAGTAGCAGCAGCTATCGTCTCCTGATCCCCAGTTTTATGTTCCTGAGACCGTCCGTAAACCGTGAAGAGCCCATAAAAATCACGAAGTATAGTGTGCGGGTCTGAGTAATTCGGCACTACCACCAACCTTGCAGTCCCACGATACGTGTACTGTAAGCCAATCACCACGAATGCATGTTCTAAGCAGCATGGGCCAGGGGTTAAAGTTTACGGAGTTTAGGGTTTACTCCTTGAGGTGCTATACGAGCATCTCAGAGTTCGTCTATGACAAGGACTGTGTTTGGGAGTGGCGTCTTCGAAGCTCACAAAACAAGCGTCAGCGTAGTTTAGGCAAACCTTTAACCTGAACCCCAAACCCGAAACTCCCTAAACTCGAAACTCCCTAAACCCTAAACCCGAATCTCCCTAAACCCTATAAACCCTAAACCCGAAACTCCTTAAACCCTCAACCGGCCTGCGTGCTTTGTTTGCAGCTCCCCCATAAAGGGACCTTCAGGATCCCACCTTTCATCAAGGAGCCCCGACGGATGCCGACTATAGCACCCCTCAAAGAGACCCTTAAAGGAAGGTTTAGGGTATAGGGTATAGGGTGATAGTACCCCTTAAAAGGGACCCGCAGGCACCTTACTATAGCACCCTTTGAAGGCTCCCGCCAGGACTCAGGACCCTATTATCTTATGCGGGAACCCTATTGTACACCCCATAAGGGAACTGGCAAGCCAACCTTCCGACGTCAATGTGGGTTGTGCGGGACCCTTGGTTTAGGATTCTTAAACTTTAATCCCTTAACGTCCTAAACCCTCTTCTGTATTCGCGCTATTTTTGCATGGATGGCCACTGTCTTCAAAATCTTCGAATCTAAAGGTTCTGAACTTGAACTGCCTTTCCACAAGATCGGCCCCTTTGAGTCAAGATGTTACAACGAAGTTGAGTCCCAAGGGCTCTACTTCAAACGGGTGTTTAAAACAAATGACTCTGAATCAAACAACAGAAAGCTCTTGAACAACTCTCTCGAAAAACTCGTAACCTGACAGAATGCTTGTATGACCCTTTCCGTGCCCAACAACGTTAAAGACTGCTGACAAAGAAACCCGAAACCCAAGGCACCTCCCCAAGGAGTCCTAAGGATTCATATGGGGAATACTCACACAAACCATAAGACTAACTCATATTATACAAATCCTGTGTAAAGGACCCGTTCTTCAACGAACCCTTAACACGACCCATGGGGTTTGAAAAGCTAAACCCTAAACCCTATAAGCCCTACACCCTAACCCCTGGTAAAGCTACTGGAAGCTGGCGCTCCGCAGGATTACTTTGCCGAAGGCATGCGCTTCGGAGCTTCGCTTTGGGCTCTTCGGACGGTTTAACTTGGGGGTCCTTGGAAACCACATGGGTTTTGGGGTTTAGGGTTAAGTCTTTATAGTGGTCATAGGGTTTAGGGTTTAGGGCATAGGGGGTTTCCGAAAATAGGGGACCCTAATATAGTACCCTAAATAGTTGGATCGTTATTATAAGCCCCAATCCAATGAGGAAGCATTCTCCCCAAGCATATGGGAGCTTCCGAAGATGAGGGCTACCTTTATTTCGGGGTCCTTATAATAAGGATCCCACTATTTAGGTTACCATCTTAGGATCCCCTTTTTCGGAACCACCCCCACATGCAATTTTTTGGTTATTATAGTCGCTAAGAAACAGCCGAAATTAACGTTTTTGCAAACATACCAATACTTACCAAGTCCAGTAGAATTACAGCCTAAACCCTAAACCCTACACCGAGTTGCTTTTCAGGGCCGCCTGCGTCCTGGTTTCGGGTTTAGGGTTTAGGGTTGGTTGGGCGCTAAGTTTGGCTGACGAGTGTTGGATATTGCTTTAGACGAAAGGTTCAGGCATGAGCACTAGGGCACTTAGGGCACTATTGACCCTAAACCCTAAACCCTAAACCCAAACGGTTTAGGGTTTAGGGTTTTACGGTTTAGGGCCGCAGGTTTGGATGATAGGGCTCAGGACTTAGAGTCGGAAAGCTGTAGGCTTTAGGGTTCAGGTTGTAGGGCTTCATGAAAAGGTGGGGAATTGAGGGTCGAGGGTTTTCGAGGGTTTAGGTTGCGGGGGTCAGGGTTTAGGTGTAGGGTATACGGTTCCGGTCTTTCGGGTTGAGGGTTTAGGTTTCAGTTCAGGGTGTAAAGCTTAGTGTTTCGAGACCGACACCACTAATAAACCCTAAACCCTAAACCCTAAACCCCAAACCGAGGTTTAGTTGCGGCCTTCCCGGAGACGCCAAAACTCAGTACGTAAGCATAACTTCACATATACCAAGGATCCTATTCGGCTGCTGCCTTAGGATGGTATTTCTCTCAATGAGGGTCCCGTTTAGGGTCCTTTTTAATTTTCCGGGTGCCGTACTAGTTTTGGGGGACCTAAAACCCCCCTAACCCTAAACCCTAAACCTTTAAACCCTCTAAACCCTAAACCCTAGGAGGTTTTGGAGTGTCTTGGCTTATGGGCTTGATGCTTCGCGGAAGCGTTAGTAGCAGGTTAAACTTTGGTGTTCTTCTGGTTGGCTCTCAGGACTTTAACTTTTTGGGTTTCTCTACGTAATACAATGAGGAAACTAAACGTGCAAATTTTAGGAGGGGTTCAGAAGTCAGCCAAGAAACCCTGAACCCAAAACCCCTAAACCCTAAAACCTAAACCCAAAACCCCTAAACCCTAAACCCTAAACCCTAAACCCTAAACCCTAAACCCTACACCCCTACCAGTTTAGCGGTTCGCGTCTGAGTTCTGGCGTCTGGGACTTCTAGGCTTCCGAGTGGTTAAGAGGGTGAAATAGATTTCTACAACAGGGTCCCCCTTAAAGGGTGCTACAGGGTTTAGGGTTTAGGGTTTAGGGTTTAGGATTTAAGGTTTAGGGTTTAGGGTTTAGGGTTTAGGGTTTAGGAGGGTGCTGCAAGGTTCTATAAGAGGGTCTCCCTTTAAAGGGTGCTGTAGAGTTCCGCGTTTTGGGGTCCTCCTTAGCTTCTTGAACTTAGTTCTCCAAAACCCGACCTTTAAATTGTTTTGGTTCTTATAATTTCCTAGTACTCCGAGAGTTTAACTTTTTATTGTCCTGGCTTTTTGGGGAAGCAAGTTAAGTAGCTGGATCTAGGGTTCCAAATTTGAGAGGCTGGGCCCTGGGCTTTGGGTTTAGGGTTTAGGGTTTAGGGTTTAGGGCCTTGTCCGGGCTTAGTAGGCTTATGGATTAAGGCTTTTAGGGTTTACGGTTTGGGGTTCAAGGTTTAGGGTTTCGGGTTTCGGGTTGTAGTAGAGTTTCGTAAGAGATATTGTGGCTTTCGGGTTGCAGCAGGGTTTCGTAAGAGATATTTCGGCTTAGCCGGCCCTTAGTAATTAGAATAGGGTTTGGGGATCCATGGCAGTATAATGATAATCAGGACCCCCCCCCCAAAAAAAAAAAAACCTATGATTCCAGTTGTAAGGCGCAGTTTAAGGTGTAGGGTTTGGGTTCCAGGAGTTCTTACTTTTGAGTGTTGCACTGGAATTCCATATGGGTAGTTGTCAAAATTATGGTCCCTTTTGGGGTACCCTAAATAATAGGTGCCGTATTATAATAAGGACCCAAAAAGGGACCCTAATTTTGACAACCACCCATATAAGAGCCTTTGCGCCCACAAGCTTATAGCTGCCGTACACTTCCAATACCTTCAACCCTATCCGAAACTCCCACACTTTCCTGACGCTTCGCTCTTCTTTTCGCCCGTGCGCTCCCTCCCCAGCAAATCAAGAGATTAAACCCGGTCCCCTAAACCCTAAAACATGAACCCTAAACCTGAAACCCCTGTAAACCCCTTAACCCTAAACCTAAACCCCTAAACCCTAAACCCTAAACCCTGAACCCTAAACCCTCATCCCCTTAAGCCCGAGAGCCCGATCCCCAGCTTGGCATAAACCCTAAACCCTAAACCCTAAACCCTAAACCCTAAAAACCCTCAACCTAAACCCTGAACCCTAAACCCTCAAACCCAAAACCCTACAGCCCTGAACCCGAAACCCTAAAACCCTACAGCCCTCGAACCCAAAAACCCTAAACCTAAACCCTAAAACCATAAAACCCTACAGCCCTAGCACCCCATAAGGACTACTACGTGGAGTACGCCAAGTGCCTGGACCTGCCGCAGCTGCTCGTCGTCTGCTTCGAGGATCTCGACTCGAATCTCGAAGGCCCCTTTCAAGGGAACCTGTAAAGAGAGGGTTTAGGGGTTTAGGGTTTACGGTTTGAGGGGTTGAGGGTTTAGGGGTTTAGGGTTTAGGAGTTAGGGGTTTAGGGTTCAGGGGTTTAGGGTTTGGAGTTTAGGGCCCTTAAAGGAACCGGCTAAAAGGAGCCCTTTAAAGGGAACCCGACAAACTTCGTCATAGTTTGGGTTTCGGGTTTCGGGCTTCTTTGGGTACTAAAACCCAATAAGGACATGTTTAGGGTTTAGGGTTAGGGTTTAGGGTTTGGGGTTTGCTTTCGGATACCATCGTAACCGTGAGCAGGTTGAAGGGAACCTTTCAAGGGAGACTGACAGGAATCCCCTCAAAGGAAGGAGCCCTTAGAGGCGCCCCCGAACAAGGAAGTCTGTCAGGAACCGAAAAGGAGTTTTAAGGAACCTTATGGGAACCCTAATGTCGAGGGCATTTTCAGGTGGGTAGCTAGCGTTATAGGAACCTTATAGACAGTCTATATACCCTATAGAAGCCTTATAGAAGCCCTATATACCCTAAACTCCCCACCTGTGGTTTCCTTTAACTAAAGGGGCCCATAAAAGGAAGCTTGAAAGGCATGCTAAGAAGAGAAGCCTAAAATGGGACCTTGTTTTGGAGCGCTATGGTACCCCTTGTAACGGAATCCTATTATAGAGCCCTGAAAGGAAGCAGGTTGCAACAGTATCAGAGGTTCATGAGTCAGAATCACTAGCAGCTAGTTAGCACGGTTCTCCCACAACAAAGCTCTGCCACAAACAGTAGATGTGAAGCCTCTTCGGAGTCTTCAAACCCTAAATACTTTACTCGCAGGTTGTTCACCTTCCGTTTACGGTTTAGGGTTTGTTCGGTGCAGCTTCAATGCTTTTGCAGTACAACCAGTTCAGACTAAACCCTAAACCCTAAACCCTACACCCTAAACCCTAAACCCTAAACCCTAAACCCTGTGCTCCATCTGTCGCAAGCACTTAGCCCTACGGCTCCCAAGCCAAGTTTAAGAGCCGAGCGCATAATTAGGGTTTGGGGTTTAGGGTTTAGGGTTTAGGGTTTAGGGTTTAGGGTTTAGTAATCTGGCTAGGCCCTTGGGATATTTTTGCTACAGGGGTCGGCATAATTAGTTAGAAATCTGGGTAGGCCCTCGGGATCTATTCTATTTTTCCTTGATGCCTTAAGGGGATCTTATATGCCAAAATTTCTGCGGCTTTAAAGGGGCAACCTCTTAATATTGCCCCCTGAGAGTCCCTCTATGCTTATACGAAGATCCCTTTTAGGGATTATAGTCTAGGACATTTTCTGGTGGGTAGTTACCATTATAGGAGCCCTATACTATAGACAGTCTATATACCTTATGGAAGCCTTATAGAAGCCCTAAATACCCTAAGCTCCCCACCTGGAGTTTCCAGTAATATAGGGTCTAGGATTTGGGGTTGCGGGTTTAGGGTTTAAAGCCCAACTCTCCTTGTCGACGCTCGCTTTGACCACAACTGACAGCATGAGAAGTTCTGAAGCAAAACGTTCACGGTTTAGGGGTTCAGGGTTTAGGGGTTAGGGTTTAGGGTTTAGGGTTTAGGGTTTAGGGTTTAGGGTTTAGGGTTTAGGGTTTAGGGTTTAGGGGAAACAAAACTCCTGTCAGAAGCTTGCCCCCTGCACATCCCTGGCTTCTGTCAGGCTCTATAGAACCCCATAGAAGTCTTCTGAACGGCAGCCCCTAACCCTAAACCCTAAACCCTAAACCAGCTAGAAGCAATCGGGGCTTCGATGTCGGTCGGATGAGGTGAGCTGCCGCGCTTGGTAGAGTTTTTGGGGCTGCCGCCCTTGGATGCTGAAGTGTCGAAGCTGCAGAAGTTTGAGGTTTAGGGTAGGAGGCTGATGTGTGGAAGCGATTTTGTATTATTATAGGACATCTTCAGGTGGGTAGTTACCGCTATAGGAGCCTTATAGAAGGTCTATATACCTTGTGGAAGCCTTCTAGAAGCCCTATATACCCTAAACTCCCCACCTGTAGTTTCCTTTAATTCAACCCTAAACCCTAAACCCTAAACCCTAAACCCTAAACCCTAAACCCTAAACCCTAACTCGGGTGGCTTGATGTTTGGGGCTTGGGGTGTGGAGAGCTGGTGCAAAGTTTCTCCCAAGGGTTCCTTCAAGGTTTCTTTGCTGGGATTTGTTTACACTCCAAAGCCTTCAACCCTACGCAAAGCCCTAGACCTGTAAAACCCCAAACTTGGGGGTTTTAATGTTAGGGCCCTAAACCAATTAGGGCAGTTTCGGGTTTAGGGTTTCTTAGTGTTTAGGGTTTAGGGTTTAGGGTTCTGGTTTTTGGTTTAGGGCCCTAAACCCTATAAGCCCTAAACCCTAAACCCTAAACCCTAACAGGTTTAGGGTTTAGGGTTTAGGGTTTAGGGTTTAGGGTTCCGGAACCGGCGTGTGTTTGGCCTTAGCCTTCGGCTGCGTGTCCACCAGCGGGATGGCCTTGACCGTGATATGGTATTCCCATGGCCCTAAACCAAGGACCATTTCAGGTTCAGCCTAAGCCCCACGACCTAGATGGAAAACTCTGAAAACTTGCAACCTATATAAAACCTAGACCCCAAAAGCCTAAACGCCAAACCCTAAAACTGAAAAAAAGCGTTAACCAACCCACCCGCAACAAAAAGCACCCAAATCAAGGAAGTGTTCAAAAAAAACACAAACTAAAACTTAAAAGCCTACTAAACACTTAAACCCTAGGCCCTAAACTCTAAATGCCCACATAAGTGCAGCAATTATGCGAAGTGGCCCTGGGTTTTGGTGTAGCATATATGCTATATCTGCTGTAAATAAGGAATCTCAAGGAACAATTTGGGCAATTATACAGGCCCCTATATCACCTAAAATAGAACTGAACGAAGCTGGCGCAGATCGCGTTCATGGACCTTGGCTGGCCCTAAACCCTACACTCAAACCCTAAACATTACACCCTGCCCTAAACCCTAGACCCTAGATCGTAAACCTTAGATCCTTAACTCTGAACCCCGAAGCCCTAAATCCTAGACCTGCGCTGGGTTCCCGGCTCCTCCATTCGCTTCCCGAAGTCCTCGGGCAGATGATACAGAATCAGGCCTTTATTCCTAGGGACGACGTGGTTTCCCAGACCGTTAGGGTCCCAAATTAGCGGATCTACTTTTTGGATCTTCCCGGGGGTCTGGTTTTGGGTTTCGGGGTTTACGGTTTAAGGTTCAATCATCAAATAGTTACAAGGGTTTATCGGGCTTATTATAAGGATTCCGACAAGGATCTAGGGGGCGTTGTCCGGTGTTTTTAGAATCAACAGGTTTCGGGTCTAGGTCTTTAGAGGTCTCGGGTTCAGGATTTTGTAAAGTATATAAATGAGCGTTCAATCCGGTTTGAACGTTCTGGAGCGGCTGCATCATTTTATCTGATTCAAGGACTTTGCTGGTTTATGTCACTCACCTGATCACGGAGTGCGACTGCCACGGCCAGTTCCTTAGACGCGTGTAGACCCTAAACCCTAAACCCTAAACCCTAAACCCTAAACCCAAGCTTGGGAGGTTTTCAAAAGGTAGGATGAAGGTAGGTAGGACCAAGGATCCCCTTATAATACGGTTGATGACATAAACCCTGCATTACCCAGAATAAGGAATATACCATAACTCCCATAGTTTAGGGTCCTTAAGGTAATGCAGGATTTACATCATTAGCCCGCAAGTACTCTTATTTTGGGATTACCCCACCTACCTTCATCCCACCCTTGGAGCCCTTTGAAAGCTTCGATGCGCATTTTGCGGATCTAGGGTTCATGGTTTACGGTTTTAGGATTCATGGTTTAGGGTTTTAGGGCTTAGGGTTTGGGGTTTGGGGTTCTAGGGTTTAGGGTTTAGGGTTTAGGGTTCATGGTGTAGGGTTTTCTACTACTACCACCACCACCACCACCAAGACTACTGCTGCAACTACGACTACCACAACGACGACGACAACGACAACGACGACGACGACTAATTCCTATTGCCGCTGCATCCGAACACCAGATGACAAGAAACCGACAAATCATATAGTACCCTATTTAGTAGGATCCTTACTATAAGGACCCCAAAATAAGGACCCCTTGTCTTCTGAAACTCCCATCTGCTTGCATGATCATGTTTCCCAGCCCTGAGGTCTAAACCCTAAACCCTAAACCCCTAAACCCTAAACCCTAAACCCTAAACCCTAAACCCTAAACCCTAAACCCTAAACCCTAAACCCTGTCGTGCGGGTGAGGTCTGCGGTGTGGCGCTTCTGCCTTGCGAGGTGCGGCCTGTGACTTCAGATTTTTGAGGTAAGGTCTTTATAGGGTTTAGGGTTTAGGGTTTAGGGTTCAGACTTTAGGGCCCTGGGAGGTTTCGAAGAGAGGGTCCTTTAAGGTTTTTTTTTTTTTATAAGGGTTCTTCCAGGCAACGAAGAACCATCAACGACCCTACATGTTCTAACCGTAGGACCTGGTGGCGCCGGGTTTATGGCTGTAGGGTTGTAGTGACCAGGGTCTGGGGGTAGAGCTTCGGGGCTGCAGGGTTGTAAGGTCTGCTGCTCGAAGTGCGCACGGCTGCAGGTTCAGGCAGTTTCCAGCTATGGGATTTGGCTTAGGTTAGTGCCTAGCAGCCTTGGGGGTTGAAAGTCGGGTTTTACCGGATTCCTGCGGTGCCACCCCCGCAGGCTGACACTTTTTAAGCCCCGCTGCAGTCCTCGAAGACCCGAAGTCCTAAATACGCCAAACCCGAGCTCCTTAACATCACCGAAAACCGGAAACCCCTAAACCCTTCAGACAACATGTGAGGACCCCGAAGCCCTGCAACACCTGTAATCTTCTTATAGCAACCTTTCCAAACCCTTATCAACACTATAAACTCCTTCCAAATGCCCATGTATATAATTCATAGCCACCCATATAAACCTTTTCACACCTTTGGAGACCCTTTAAAATCCTGTAAAACCTAACCATAAAACACTACCAAACGTTAAGCAGCACCTTAAAGGACTGCCGCCCTGGAGGAAGAGTTCGCTCCCTTGCTGGAGAGGCACGATGCTTGCAAGCGGGCAGGCGATCAGCCCGGAGTGCAGGCACGGCTCCAAGTAGGGTTCAGGCATAGGGATTTAGGAATTAGGGTTTAGGGTTTAGGCTTTAGGGGGTTTAGGCTTAGGGATTTAGAAGTTAGGGTTTAGGCCTTTGTCGACTTCCATTGGGGGCCCAGGGTGGCGCTGTATAGGGGTGTTGGCGTGAAGCGTTGAGTCCATTAGGGCTTCGCAGCGCTTTGGGTTGTTAACGGTCGGGTCCTGCAAGGGTTTTTGCAAGGTTTGGTAGGGCTTTCGGGTTTTGTTGTCTAACCGATTCTATGAGCCTCTGTCTGTCTGTCTGTCTGTCT
>CAJNDV010017903.1:18442-35715 GCA_905221635.1 Symbiodinium sp. CCMP2456 | reverse complement strand
GCATCATTGCGATGACCATGACTATGGGGTGGTGATAGTGGTAGTCGTAGCCGTAGTCGTAGTCGTAGTATTCGTAGTCGTAGTCGCAGTCGTAGTCGTAGTCGTAGTCGTAGTCGTCGTAGGAGCAGCAGTGGTAGGAGCAGTAGCCATAAAGTATTCGAGAAGATAACTTTCTCTACGAATGCCAACAATGACAATAACAACGGTTATCTGTCATAATCGTAATATTACTTACAGATGTGATATAAGTTTTGTCAAATAACGAGGCTGTGCTTAACTCGACTCTATATAGGTCTTAAGTCTATTCAACCACAAAGAATATAACTCGTGCGGGGTTTAGGGCTTAGGGCTAATAAGGCTAAAAAGACCCAGTCGTTGTTAGACTTTCGCTTAAGCGGAGTTGGGTTCAGCGTTTAGGACATAGGAGGGGCTTGGCACAAATCTTGTGGCACTGCTTCTTCGAGTGAATTAGGATATTTTCGATTTCAGCCTGTGGGGAAACAGCATTGGCATTCGTCTTCCCTTCAGAACAGGATCGTCGCGTTGAAATACGGCAGCGAACCTGCTGTCAGAGTGCACCGAATTCGTGCCGATGCATGCAGAGTGATTCAAAAAGTAACCCCTGCACCCCTAACCCCTAAAGCCCAAAAACATGCACCTTGAAATGTCAATCTCAAGTTTTGAAGCAACTTCCCCCGCCAAAGTACATATCCAAGACGTTCCGAACCCCTTACTAAACCCTAAACCCTAAACCCTTGTGTAGGGCTCTTTGCTTCGCAAGTGCTCTCTGAGTGTCTGCAAAGGTTGCTGTTGGGGGACCAATTGGCGGTAAGTGCCTTTCAGGAAACCCTTTTCCGTCTACATCCTTTGGGTGTGGACCCACACAGTGTAAGCCTCTTCGGAGGCAGGCTTGCTCAGACGGAAAAGGCCACTACACTTAAAAAAAAAACCCTTAAACCCCTAAACCCTAAACCCTAAACCCTGAACCCTAAACCCTAAACCTCCAGGCCTCGAGTCCTGAAACCCAACCCCCACGAGCCGTGGAATCCAGAATCCCGAAGCTCTTTAGGGTTTAGGGTTTAGGGTTTAGGGTTTAGGGTTTAGGGTTTAGGAACTTAGTAAGTAGGGTTATAATTCCCAGTTTTAAGTGACTTATGACCTTTTAAGGTTTAGGGTGTAGGGTTTAGGGCCAGGAACCTTTTTGGGTACCTTTACTTAGTGCACCAGGAGATCCAAGACATGTCGTGCTAATGGGTACAGGGTTTTCTGGCTAATTTTTAAGCCTAAATAACTCACAATACTAGTTCTTAGGGTTCCTTATGATATAACTACAGAAAAGTATGCCCCAAAACCCTATCTAATGATTACTGCAGGTACTTACAACCGTGTTTAATTGCTAAGTTTCCAGGTCCTTTGAAGAGGATCCCTAACTTGGGGTTTAGGGTTTAGGGGTAAACCCTAAGCCCAGTATAATTACGAAGCCTTGTGGGAAGCCATCTCAGGCAACACAGCGAGTCCTTCATCTGTGCAGCCGGCAGAGCATGTTGGTCACAGGGCTTCGTAATTTCAATCGTTTACTTCTGCGAGCTTTCGAGTTTGCGGTTTTGCTGTTAGGGCTTACGTTTCTGAGCGTGCCGAGATGTTTAGGACTCAGCGTTAAGTCGGTCTAGCCACTTTGAACTTGGTGATTTGTCCATTGCAGTCGACAATTTGGCATTCAAACCCTGAACCCTAAACCCTCATTCCAAGGTTGAAACCATGGGCCCCTAGTATGGGCCCCTAGCCATGGGACCCTTATACACCTTCTATATACCCTATATGTACCCCTAATGGGCCCCCTAAATCCTAAACCCTAAACTCATTTTGTGGCAGCACCTCTCGCCAGCTCCGGTGCTCCAAACCTTGAATCAACCTAAAGCCCTAAACCCCAAGCCAAGCCCTACCCTTTCTAGGATTCCTTATCAGGGTTTAGGGTTCAGAGGTCAGGGTTTAGGGTTTAGGGTTCAGGATTTAGGGTTTAGGGTTTAAGGATTAGGGTTTAGGGTTTAGGGGTTTCTGCAGCAATTACAAGGTATGTCTTTTGGGCTGCAGGTAGTCCCAAGATACACAGCACAATCCTAAACCTTAAACGCGACATAAATGACACACCCAAAGGGCCCACACCAAGACTTTATTCAGGGCTTTAGCGTATCGGCATTTTGCAAAGACCTACTGTTTTCCCTCATACTGTTTAGGGCTCAGGATTTAAGGTGGTGCTGGTTTCAGGATTGTAAGGTTAAGGCCGGGGCGTTCAGGTTAAACCCAGCACTCTAAACGGTCCGCGGCAGGTACCACGTACGGACTCAGGCACAAAGGCAAGAATCATTCGTATACATGTTGCTAGGATTGCAAGCTCTTGTAAGCCAACTTGTAGAAATTAGAACCACCATTACGGAAGTGCAACCCTCATGGATTCCAGTTGGCTAAGACTCCGGATATTTTCAGAAGACCCTGAAGCCTAAACACGAACCCAAGAGGGGGTTGAGGTGTGTCATGCTATGAGATGGTCAGGTATCGGTCAACCCAGTTACCAGTTGCGAGTTTATACTGACGGCTTACAAGTACTTCATTTTGACGTTACCCGTGCAAACCCTAAATGGACTCGAAACCCTAATACTATGTCCCGTGATATCTCTCAAGTCTATAAAGCCACCTAAACCTTTCCAGCAGATGCCTTCAATTACGATTTAGGGTTTAGGGTCTAGGGTTAAGAGCCCTAAATCACCTAAACCCTAAACACATTACAAAAGCCTTTCTCCACGCCAAAACTGTACCGAACATCTCATGTATATTTGTCCCCGGCCCAAGAGCACTACACCCTAAACCCTAAACCCTAAAACCCTAAACCCTAAACCCTAAATCCCTAAATCCTAAACCCTAAACCCTAATTAAAAAATAAACCTGAACCCTGACTTTGAGTTTGGTTTCGCAGCTGGGAAAGCAGAGCCACGGTTTAGGGATTAGGGTTTAGCGTTTAGGATTTAGGATTTTAGGGTTTAGGGTTGAGGGTTTAGGGTTCAGGGTTTAGGGTTTAGGAGTTTTAGGGGCTGCAGGGACTTGGGTTTGTAAGTCTGAGGGTGCCTTAGGGTAAGCCGATTCAGAGTACCTTAAACCCAGAACCCTTAAGCCCTGAACCCTAAACCCTAGACCCTACACCCTACACCCTAAATCCTAAACCCTATAAACCCTAAACCCTAATCCCTATAAGCCCCAAACCCTATAAGCCCTAAACCCTATAAGCCCTAAACCCCTAAACGGCTGAAGCCAAGGAGATGAGCAGCAAGTTCGACGAAAGCTGGGCCTACTCCGAGCTGAGGCTGTTTATTGTGGTGTGGGAGGCTTCAGTTTAGGGTTGAGGGTTTAGGGTTTAGGGTTGAGGGTTTAGGGTTTAGGGTTTAGGGTTTTAGGGTTTCTGGCTTAGGGATCAGGGGTTGGGCCTTACCGGGTTTAGGGTTTAGGGAGTGGGGATCAGGGTTTAGGCTGTAGGGTTCAGGGTTTGAACAGAATGCGCCAGCGTAGATTTCAAGCAGTGAAACAGCACCACGACGACCGTTCCATAACCGGGAGAGCACGAGGAGACACCATGACACCACAAAACCACCTGGAGAACACCAGGATACCACCAGGCAGGGACCACCACCAGACCACCACGAGACCACCAGGACGTTTCCGAAATGCTCGCACTCAAACACTGGCGGCTTCCCGCAAGCACCAGCAGGATTCAGGAGAACGGCTAAAGTGCTTCCCTGAAGTACTAGCGGGCTCCCTAAACCCTAAACCCTAAACCAGAAGCATGGCCAGAATGCTGTCCGCAAAGGACTGGTGGGATGCTGGGACATGGCCAGAACCCAGGATCCACAGTAGTACCCTTTTGCCCCCTAAACCCTAAACCCTACACCCTACACCCTAAACCCTAAACCCGAAACCTAACTCTAAACCCTAAACCCTAAGCCCTAAACCCTAAACCCTATAAACCTTAAACCCTTTTTTCTTTTTTGGCTCCCTTATCAAAAGACGAATAACAGGAAAAAGGGTGCCCTTATTGCTGGCTACTGGGGAGCCTAGGAATGCTTTCCTCCAAGGGCTGGGGGTTTCAGAGTTTAGGGTTTAGGGGTTGGGGGTTTAGGGGTTTAGGGTTTAGGGTTTAGCGGTTTAGGGTTTAGGCTTTAGGGCTCTTACTCTCGGTTGAAGATATCAAATCAAAATCGCTATAAACCCACATGAAACCAGTATTGTGTAGTGAACCTTCAAAACACCCCTCAACACCCATTCTTCAACACCACGCACAGCAAAACCCTACGAGGAATATGGTGAAGGTTGATATAATAAACATGAAGTACAACAGCTGTACATGCATGACGACACCTGTATCGATACCGGCATCTACATCTGTCGTGTTTCTTTTGTTCTCTCGGTGAGAGTATGAATATATATATATATATACCTATATATATATATATATACACATGTATATGTAATATATATATATATGTGTGTGTATGTGTATATATATATACACACATCCACACCTTTATTGATTCATTTTCTTTCACATGTACTCACACACGCACGGACACACACACACACAGAAAAAACACCCACATGTCTGGAACCATAAAAGTGAACACACATCTTCAAAGACCAGAACTAATACAAATGGATGTGCGGGTATGTACATATATATATATATATATATGTGCACATATACATATGTGCACGCAGGTGTGCACAACATATGCATATTCGCATGCATGTATGTATGTCTGCCAGCAGATACAACACAATGCGTACATATGTGTATGTATATATACACATATATTCACGTAGTGTGCATATCTTTTTTTGTTTGTTTCCACATGTACAGGTACATACAAATATATATATATATATATGCACATACGTATATATGTATATATATATATATATATCCATATGCAGATATACATACACTTATCATGTATATATACACCTACATACACACGCATCTGTATATATATATATATACAGTTATACAATATACATATATATATATACAATACATATATATATATATATATATGTATATTATATACATTTCTGGAGACGCCTTTCTGTATATATATATATATATTGTGTATATATATATATATATAAACATATAAATAAATAATTAAAATATATATATATATATATATGTTTTTTTTGCATGTAGTACACACACACAACGAAGACACTGAGAGAGGCGCCTCGGCCGGGCACCAAACGAAGCAGCGAGCTTCGTCCCGGCCGCGCGCGTGCACCAGGAGCCGTCGACGGAAGGCCGGCCGCGAGTTTCGGCGTTTAGGGTTTAGGGGCTTAGGGTTTGGGGTTTAGGGTTTCGGAGTTTAGAGTTTGCGGTTTGGGTTTAAGAGTTCAGGGTTTAGGGTTTGGGTTTAGGTTTTAGGGTTTCGGAGTTTAGAGTTTAGGGTTCAGGGGTTTAGGGTTTGGGGTTTAGGGCTTAGCCTTTAAAGCCTCACGCAAAGTGGACTATAAGGGTTACGATAAGGGCTCTACAATAGAAGGGCCTTAATGATTGCAATTGGGTGTTGTGGTATATTGAAGGGTTCATGATAAGGGCTTTATCAGGATTCTTCATGCATGGTGTATTCTCAGTTAGTAAAGATTTCTTCATGGTGCTGCAAGGCTTTACTGTATAAGACGCATACCTCCATAGGGGCTTTTTACAAAATGGTACCCTGTTTTGGAGAATTACCGAGATCAGCTATCTATCTAGCTGCCTGTATGTTGGCCTATGCATACGTGTGGTAGAACGATACGTTAAAACACAGTCCTGCTGAGCAAGCAATCTTTGCCTCCTGAGCTGGTTCGTTTATGAAGATTTTTGCCAACAACGAAGAGCATACATCTTTTTTAGCCGAAGCACTTAGGTCATTATCAACATCATTCCCCAAGGCTCGTTACTACGTCTGTGATACTACGATATACCCCCAAACCCCATTCAAATTGTCAAGGTCGCTATATTTTTCCATTTTCTAGGTCCACCAGTAGTACCCTTTTGCACTTTTTCTGTTTAGGTTCCCTTTATAAAACCAAGTACTAGGAAAAAGGGTACCCTTATTATTTGGGGCCTACTGGGGAACCTAGCCTTTTATTCCTAGGTTACTGGGACCCTAAATCCTAAACCCCTAAACCCTAACCCCTAAACCTTAAACCCAAAACCCTAAAACCCTAAACCCTAAACCCTAAACCCTACACCCTAAACCCTAAACCCTAAACCATAACCTAGTTTTTTAGCAATGCTCCAACCTCCATGTCCCAGTCCTCGACGAAGCTGCCAAGGCGCACGTGAGGGGTGCAGGGCTGCAACTTCGGGTGTCAGTTTAGGGTTTAGGGTTTAGGGTTTAGGGTTTAGGGGTTTAGGGTTTAGGGGTTTAGGGTTTAGGGTTTAGGGTGTCAGGATTGCACAGCGGGTTCAGGGTTGGGGTGTTTGGCTCGGGGGCCTTACCCTGAAAACCCTAAAACCCCTAAACTCCAAACCCCTAAACCCTAAACCCTAAACTGTGGCTAAACCCCAAATACCGCGGACCCTGAGGGTGATTTCAATTGAGGCCTTCCCAAACCTGGGGTCTCTTGGCCCTTCTTGGAGCTTTGCTTACACTGGGCATCCACAAGCCTGGGGTTTAGGATTTAGGATTTTTTAGGGGAGGTTAGACCCTATAATTGAGGGTTTAGGGTTTTAGGGGGTTAGACCTATAGTTTAGGGTTTAGAGTTTCAGGGGGTTAGATCCTATAATTTATAGGGTTTAGGGTTTAGGGGGTTAGACCCTATAGTCTACTGTAGGAGCCGAAATAATTACCTATACAATTTTTGGGGCTCCTTATTATAAGTATGGTATACTATACCCCAAAACCCTGTTCTAATTATGAAAGTCCCTGTATTGTTGTTTTAAGGGTTACGACCCTAGAATTACGGGATCATGTCCTACTAGTTCGTAGCGTTTGGGGCTACAGGCAACAGATCCTAACCATAAACCTAGGTACCCCAAAAAGGGTGTAGGGTATGATCCTCTAGGGAGTGTTTGGGGTTCAGACACCCCTGACGCTCAAGCCACCTCGATTTCCCTATCTAGCGCCATCTTTTCAAATCGTACTTATCTAGCCAAACCCTAAACACTAGATCCCAAAATCTAAACCCTTAACCCTAAGCACTAATTCCCAAAAAGCTAGACCCTAAACCCTAAACCCTACAAGCCCCTAAACCCTAAACCCTAAACCCTAAACCCTACACCCTTAAACCCTAACCCCTAAACCCTAGGCCTCCCGGCCTAGCTCGAATCCTCAGCCCCACAACCAAGACCCTCAGCCAAAAAAAAAAAACCCTTAATCCTACCTTAACCTACCAGAACCTACTTTTTTGTAGGGGCCCTATAAATCGCATGTTAGGGTTTATAATAAGAACCTACAAAAATGTGGGTTAAGGTAAGCCCCAAACCCTACACCCTCAACCCTATAAAACCTAAACCCCAAACCCTACACCCTAAACTCTAAACCCGAACCCTCCAGAGCCAGAAGCTTCAACAGACATACATCCCGAAATCGTAAACGCAATGAACCCCTCATATAGGGGCCTTTAATACTTAGAATAGGGTTAGGGGGGTATATTATACTATAGTTTTAAGAAGGAACCCCCAAAACTCTTTTCTAATTATTGAGGCTCCTACATTAAATAAAGCCGAGAGCCTGTACCAAGAAATCCCTAAACCCTAATCCAAATACCTGCAAATGTCCATGTTAAGGAACCCTTGTATGAAAGAAGCTTGAAGGTTTAGGGTTTAGGGTTTAGGGAGATTAGACTAGAGGAACCCCCTCCTCCAAAGACAAGCAATCGCTTGAGCCACAGAAGGGCGAAGGCCGACCAACGGGATGCCCCGGACTTCACACCTCGGTGAGCTTGAAACACGAACACACAGGATCCTAGTAATATAGGGGCCTATACTATGATGGGGTTCCTTATAATAATAATGATAATCATAATAATAACAATAATAATAATAAATATTGTAGTTGTCCCCCAAACCTTGTCCTAGTAAAATAGGGGCCTAAAGAATTACCAAAACTATGCTGGTGGTTCTTTATTATAATTGTAGTTTTTCCCCAAAACCCTATTCTAATGATTAAGGCCCCTACATTGGCTATACTGCGGTGCTTGAGGGTTTAGGGCTGGGGTTTATGGGGATGCTTACACAAACCATAATACTATCTCCCCGTATAGAAACCCTATGGTCTACTGTGTAGAGCAGTTACTTAGGACCCTTTGGAGTGGGTTGTAATTTAGGGCTTCCTTCGTAAGATGTACCCAGCAGAGAACATCTTCCTTCCTTGTACCATTGTTTCTGTCTGTTTTTTTTACGTTTGGGACTTGTAGAAACCCAAAATTCCTATGTACGGGTATGGGGTTTAGGGTGTTCGGGTTCTATCACCCTTTGGGGAAAGCTTTGGAGTTTGGGTTGATGTAGATGCGCAAGGTCCTTGGGCTAGGCAGTCCTCCACCCTCCCCCCTCCCCCGTCATGCTTACAAGCTATCCAAGGATAGTTTAGGGTGTAGGGTGGCGGGCCTTAGTCCTTCGCCGCCCGATCATATTACCCTAAACTTGGACGCTTGTAATGTTCGGTTCAGGGATGACTTAGGCTCAGGCTAAACCCTAAACCTCTGAATTCTAAGTTGGGTAGTTGGTTCATGAACTTTATTCGGAGCGCAGGCCAACCCAGAAGTTAAACCAGGATATTATGAGAGGTGTGTTTTGATTTGCTTCATGCTTTCTTCTCGGGTCTGAGCCGTAAAGTAGGTTCTCCAAAAACACTGCAGTCTAGGGTCTAGGTAGTTTAGGTGGAGCCACCTTCGATTTGTTTCAAGCTTCCTTGTGGAAGGCACACCCCCGGTTCACACGGGGTGTACAAAGCTGTCGCAGGACTGCCACACCCGGCTCCTTGAGGTATAGGGTTCAAAGTCGAGTTTAGGGTTTTGTGTTTTGTCCCCTCAAATCCTGCCTGAACCGCAAGAAACTCATTTGTTCAGGGATTTTGTGTATGATTTCCTCATAGCAGGACTTAAAGCAGGTCCAGATAACCACGTAAACCCAACAACCGCCAAAACTTGAACCCCAACCCTCCAAGTACCTACTATACAGGGCCCTAAAACCTCTAGTACCTTGTTTGGTAGGTACCTGGAGGATTATGTAAGGTAAAGCCTGACCCCACACAAGACAACCGCCATGAGCTGCCTCCGAATCCTCCGACCCAGCCATGCAGGTCTACAGAGCCCTAAGAGTAGCACCCCAAACCAGTTGATGTAGGGACCTAAATAATTACCATGCAATACTATTTTGGGGGGTTCCTGATAGTACTTACAGTATAATGGCCCCCAAAACCCTATTCTAACTATTAAGGCACCCATATTTATTATTCCTTAGACATTGTTGTTCGTTTCATACACAGAGGGTTCGGGAAGGTATTCGAGCCCCGCACCACTCGGAGTCCTTCTCCAGACATGGCAGTGGCTGCTACCATGGCACGAACATGTGGGAGCTCTCTTAAACAATGCGGGGAGGGCCGAGCATAGAGGAAACTCTGAAGTAGCAGTAGGAATATCCCCCGCCATATAGTCCCTACTTGCTCATACGATAATGCACTACCGCAAGACTTTGTTCTGATTCTGTTAGTGGTCTAGTTTGGGATTTGGGGCTACGTCTTGCCTTCTGAACCATGTGGCACATTGTTCAACGCAACGTCAAAGCCCGATTCCATTCAAAACAGCCTCTGCGTTATGTTGGCAGTCGGTTCACAAAGTAAGTGCGCACTACTTGCAGCAGGATGTCATTTAAGGGCTCGAAAGGAAACTATGCTACGGTCCAGGGTTCGGCTTAGCATGAAATCCGTGTATCATGTAGGTTCGTACTGCACAGGGTAAGTTATGTACGATCCAAGTGTGTCGACACATGGGGGGTTTCAGAAAATAGGGGACCCTAATATAGAACCCTAAATAGTAGGATCCTTATTAAAGGACCCCCCAAAAGGTACCCCTTAGTTTCGGAAACCTCCACATGTTGCTGATGGACTAGGCCGATCATTGTCCACAAGGGCGGAGTCCCTATCTGCTAAAGTGTACTGCCCAAACCCCCGGAAGGATCTAAAGAGTAGATCCCCTAATTTGGGACCCTACACTACTAAAGGCCCCCATTAAGGGATCTACTTTCTAGATCCTTTCGGGGGTCTGGGTGTAGTGTGCTTCAAACAATGCTGGGTCTTTACATCAAACCTGCATCCCTTGTTCCAGAAAGCTGGTGTCCCTGACCCTAAACCCTAAACCCTAAACCCTAAACCCTATGCCCTAGACCTCTCCTATTTCTTGTTGCAGACCCGCAGGTCGCGTCCTCATGTTCGTTGTTGAGTCTCGTTGAGCTGGAACTATTTGTGGGTCGAATTTCCCATGAAGACCTGAGTTATGATTTTCTTTGTTTGATTGTGACAAGTATTTATACAGGTCCATGGGCCCTGATCCTAAATAGACCTCCGATTTCTCTGGCAGGCTTTCACGAGTACACGCCAAATGAATCAACTCCCGAGTTAGAAGCCCCGCTATAGAGTTTTAGGGAAACCCTAAACCCTAAACCCTAAACCCCTAACCCCCTAAACCCCAGACTCTCAACCCAAAAACCCATCAAAACCCTTAGAGCGGCTTGCCCCTATGTTTAGAAGCTCCCATGAAGTGCTCCCAGGCGGCTGCACCGGCTTTTAGCGAAGAGTGGCTAGACTAGGGTTTAGGGTTTAGGGTTTAGGGTTTAGGGTTTAGGGTTTAGGGTTTAGGGTTTAGGGATTAGGGTTTAGGGTTGTGTGTTGAGGGCGCTTTTGCTGCCGTCCTTGGCGACGGAGCAGTCGTGACCAACCTTGGGTGGGTTTTGGAGTGTACAGCTTACCCTAAACCCTAAAACTTTACCCCTCAACCCTACACCCTAAACCCTAAAACCCAAAAAACCCTAAACCATAAACCCTAAACCCCCCAAAAACCAACCTAAACCCTAAAACCTAATCTCTCAATGGTCACCCACAGTTCTGCTCTCGGCCTCATGAGGGTGTGCCTCCAGCGGCAGAGCCCTTCTATCTTGCATCCCATATGGGGGGCTTGGGCCCGATACGACCTTATGGGTTTAGGGCTTTGGGTTTAGGATTTAGGGTCTTAGGGTTACAATTCAACTTCATAAAGCTTGTGTAAAATCAAACTCCACAAATTCGACGATAAAGGTTGTTGTCATCCTTGCTAGTAGCTAGTAGAGTGCAGACACATACTACAGACGCCTACTGCAAAGCTATTGTTAGGGTTCAATTGCAACTACGGACTTTGTACGATATGCCCAAAACCCATTCTAACGATTACGGCCACTGTGTTAGTACTTATGTGCTTGTGAGAGAAGGCGTTTTTCACGAGTTCGCGACATTCCGTCCGAACTTGGATTACAGGTTCAGTCGAGGGTAGTCGAATGTCTTAGTCTTGGATGTAGGGTTTCAAAGCTAAGCCCTAAACCCTAAACCCTAAACCCTAAACCCTTTCAAGTTAAAAATGGAGGTTTCGAGTTCAGCATGTCAGCTGTAGAGTTGAAGGTTGAGTGGGGAATTCTTATGTAGTTGTCAAAATTAAGGTCCCTTTTGGGGTACCCTAAATAATAGGTGCCGTATTAGAATAAGGACCCAAAAAGGGACCATAATTTTGACAACCACCCATATGTAAAGTGTTGGCGGTGTTTTGTTTGACTTTTTGGGGTTTAGGTCTTACGCGGGGCTTAGAGCGCTTCAGTGGTTGACAACACGCCGGTGCTGCCACTGCAGGAAGCAGTTCCGATAGAGGATGCCGCAAAGAGCAAGTACAGGTGACACACGCCTCCGCGTGGAAATTACTTTGTGCACGCTTGGCAAGCGTGAATACAGGGGTTTCAATAATTAGCATAGGGTCAGGGGGTATATTATGCTATAGTCAGTTCTAATTATTAAGGCTCCTACATTAGTTCCGTGACATAAGTTCGAACCTGGAAACCCGGAGAATCGCATAAACGACAGGATTCTCTGTCTTTGGAGCGTACGGGCCCCGCATGTCAACGGGGATTCCAAGAAGCAAGATCCCTAAACCCTAAACCCTAAATTCTAAGCCACTAAAGCCCCAAAATCCCTACACCCTAAACCCTAAATTCTAAACCACTAAAGCCCCAAAATCCCTAAACCCTAAACCCTAAACCCTAAATTCTAAACCACTAAAGCCCCAAAATCCCTAAAGCGTAAACCCCGGAGCACGTGAGCTCACAGGATTCCCCTAGATAGATCAACGCTGAATCTCCACTGCTCAAAAATTGAGGCCTCTCTGTTCCCTCCGTGGCCCACAGCGGACGAGGCTTTTTCCATCTGGAGCTGCTAGGTGCTGCTAGGTCAGGTCAACCTCTCTTTGTAGGCCTTAGCTCTATAGGGCTTTGGGCTTCGATGTTTTCTGGTAACATAGGGGCTTAATAGTTACCTATACTATGTTTTTGTTGGGGGGGCCTATTATGTTGTTGTTTTTGTTTTCGGGAGGGGTCCTTATTATAGTTACAAATATACCCCAGAACCCTATTCTAATTATTAAGGCTTCTAGATTAGACGCCTGGAGGCTCAGGACCGGTCTTAGTAACAGCGGGTAAAGGACCCTACGGTTTAGGATTCAGGGTTGCCAAAGCAGACACTCAGCCGAAGTGCTTGGCCACACCCACGGAGCCATGTTCTGCGTCTGCTGCCAAGACGAGGATTCCACCATCTTGTCCGGGGCCCTACTTCTCCGGGCTTTAGAGGTTTTGGGGTTTAGGGGGATTTAGGGGCTAAGGGGTGCCCTGTAACCTAAGCCTACTAACTATGATCGCCATGTCCTTGAAACCCTAAAGCCTTATAAACCCCTAAAGCCCCAAGACCTCAACACCCAGACCTCGAACTTGCAGCCCCGGAAGCGTCAGCTGGTGGAAGTGCTTAGGTCTCCCTGGTACGGTTATTGTGGTGTAGTATGCACCAAAAATGTAAACCCCAAAAAGTTGGAAACCGGTTTAAGGACAAACAGTGCTGGGGTTGCTTATACATTACTCTTAGGGATTGAGGCTATTGGGTTTCCAACTTTGGGGCTTCTACTGTACTCTATTCCATCCTTGAGTCCCTTGAACTAGCAAGCCATCCTGGCTCTCTGGGAATTGTTCTTCGAACTAATGTAGGGGTTCGTTACCAGCGCGGGTTTTTCGGGGCTTTAACAGGGTAGTCTAAAGTTTAATGTCAGGTTCCCTTGAGAACTTACAGCACTGTTTCCTTTCAGATGGTGTCCAATGTAAGGGCCTTCATCTTAACACGTGGTTTCCGGTATATCATACAATAACTAAGCAAACAAAACCCTAAACCCTAGAGACTACAAGAGGATAGATTTATTTTAAACGCTTCGCGTCGCGCGCCTGGACCCGGCTGTACTTGAAGCAGGTGCATCGTTTCGGAGAGCAGCGGGTTTAGGGTTTAGGGTCACACAGGTGATGTCCTGAGTGAATGAGCGCATTTGCCTCAGAATGTTTTTTAATGTCAGGAATTGCTTTCATGCTGAAATAATCCCACGCGGAAGGTGGCACACTCCCTTCATTATCCCGTAGACGTTACTATAGTAACCGAATCACACTTCTCACTGGTCTCGTATACAACGTCCCATATGTTGGAAGAGATATTAAGCTTTGCAACGAAGTACAAGACACCGCCCCAGAATTCCCAGGCTTTAGCATCAATTTCACGAATGATGTAAGCTAGCCCGCCTTGCCTGGCCGCAACAATAAATGGGAAGTCGGGTGGGGAAACAGGGGTTCCAGTCAAAAACTCTGACCGTTTCGGCCGGGCCCAATCGAATATGGCTACATGTATTTAAAGAAGACCCTATTCGCCTGACCACAACCCCATTACTCGACCTTCGCAGGGGTGCTACCAAAATATCCTACAGTAGAAGCCAGAAAACTGGAACATCAATATCCTCATGCCCTTAAGGTAATGCATAGGGAATCCTAGCGCTAATCATCCTAATTCCATTTCCAAGCTTTCTGGAGGTCACTGTAAGGCCTTAACCTTAAGCCCTAACCCCGAAACTCCTGAACCCCTAAACCCTATACCTCTTAACCCTAAACCCTATAACCCCTAAACTCCTGAACCCCTAAGTTTAAGGTTTAGGGAACCCCTACTAATCCCTAAACCTTGGCCAGGTCAGAGAGCTCACAGCTTGTGCGGGACAGAACAGCGAGATTTGTGTGGCTCATGTTCAACACCGGCGAAGTAAGGGTCCGAAGTACCTATATAGTCGTTTAAAGTAAGTTTTTTTTCACAGTAGGCATTACCATTATGGTTTTGGTAAATATACCCCATAAAAGGTACTCAGGACCCTTTAAGGGTTTATCATCAAAACGAAGGAAACGTTGCGCAGCTTGGGTATGTAACCTGTTCGGGGCGGCTCGGGCAGTGAGCCCCTACAGGGAAACACTAGGAACCAAGGAAGCAACATCCAAAGGCCTTCAAATAAAGCCTACGTCCCAAAATCGCTCGAAGGCCTTGCATGAGTTCGTCTTCGGGCCCAAAAGCCCCAAGAATCAGTTTTGAGAGCCGAAAGGGAGCCCTGGTATAACGTCGTGAAGCCGTAGACTTCAAAAGGCAACCGAGAGACCCCAACATCCCTTAAGTAAGGAATCGATCCACCTTATTTTATAGGGAGCTTAATATTCTGATTTAAGGTAAATTCCCTAATTAAGGGGTATTGGGCTTTCTATAAACGTCCTACCCAGGGTCACGCACTGCGAGAGCAACGGCTGTGGCAAGATTCCGTCCAACGATGAGGTCCAGCCCGAGGCTCCGTTTAAGCCCTATAAGCCCTAAACCCCTAAACCCTCAACCCCTCAAACACTCAACCCTTTAAGCCCTAAACCCTTAAACCCCTAAACCCAGAACCCTCAAACTTCAAACCATCCCAAAACCCTGAACCCTCAACCCCTCAAACCCTGAAACCCTCAAACCCTAAACCCTTAAACCCCTAAACCCTGAACCCTCAAACTTCAATCCATCCCTAAACCCTGAACCGTCAAACTTTAAACCATCCCCAAAGCCTAAACCCTCAAACTTCAAGCCATCTCTAAACCCTAAACCCCCAAAGCCTAAACCATAAATCATACCGGTCCGTTTGGGGCCTTTTTTTCCGGAGGGCATGGGGCTGTTACTGCTTGGTGGCGTACGGCTTGCTTCGTGTTGTTAGGGTTTAGGGTTTAGGGTTTAGGGTTTTAGGGATGCACTTGTATGGGTAGTTCTCAAAATTTTGGGGTCCCTTTGTAGGTCCCAAATATAGTGCGGCCCCCGTATAAAAAGGACCCCTTTCAGTAGAAGCCCAACAGTTGGAAACCCCATGGGCTTCAATCCTTGCGAGTATAAGTGTATAGGGAATCCCAGCACCAATACTTTTTGGGGTTTACTATATTTTCAAACAAGGAACTATAGGGTTTAATCTAGGGTTTAGGGCAACATTGATAAACCGTAAGCCCTGAACCTGAAACCCTGAGGTATGGGAGGATCCTTTGATTTGGGCTCAAGTACTCTAGGACGCTAGCCAGATGAGCTGTGAATCCGGACCTAGATCGGGCTTTAACCCGAAGGGTCCTTGTACCTAGAAAGTATGGTGAGACCCTAACCCTAAACCCTAAACCCTACTCCTTCAAACCAAACCCCCCTAGACCTCCTAAACCTGAAAATTGAGCCCTCGTAAACCTCTGTGCCAGATGCCTTGGCCCCGTCCCTGATGACCTGAACAGCTTTGGGTTAGGGTTTTGGGGTTTAGGGTTCAAGCTTTGGGGGTTTAGGGTCTAAGGGTTAGCGCGTAGGGTTTGGGGTTTTGGGGTTTGGGTCTAAAGGGATTAGACTTTAGGTTTTTAGCATCTTTAGCGGCTTTAGGGTTTAGGGCTTGCGCCAACTCCTCAGCACTATCTTCCCGAAGCCTCTAATACCCCTAAACCCGAAAGCCTTAAACCCGAAACCCTTAAACCCGAAACCCTTGAACCCGAAGCCCGTAAACCCGAAACCCTTAAACCCGAAACCCTTCAACCAGAAACCCTTCAACCCGAAACCCTTCAACCCGAAACCCTTCAACCCGAAACCCTTAAACCCGAAATCCTTAAACCTGAAACTCTTAAAACCCGAAACCCTTAAAACCCGAAACCCTGAAACACGAAACCCCTAAACCCGAAACCCGAAAACCCGAAGGGACTAAAGTCGAATGGGGGCCAGCTCCTTTGTAAAGAGCTCTGAGAGTTCCCGCAATTCATCACGCAACGGTTGAACCTCGTAAAGAACCTACTTGGAGGTTTAGGGTTTAGGGTTTAGGGTTTAGGGGGTTCATGGGTAGTTATAAGTGGGGTTATAAGTAGGGTAACTATAGTTATAACCCATATTAGGGGACTTTTAACCATACTTATAACTACCCATGAACCTCCAAGTACTCACACAAAGCCTAGATCCTAGAGCTCTTACCCCGCAGCATGGACTCCCAAGCTTTAAGTCTGCTTCGAAAAAGGTTTATAAACAGGCTTATAGGGTTTAGGGTTCAGGGTTGAGGGTTTAGGTTTTAGGGTTTAGGGGGCTTTTAATTACTCCAGATACAGCGTTTTCAGCATTCTCATCGACTTAAACTCCTTTAAGCCAATTGGGGTTTCAGGTGTGGTGACCAGGGACATGCATGCTCCTTAACAGGATTCCATTGAGCAGATGTCTGTCTTGTCTCGTTGATTCCCGATGGGCGGCCCCCCCAAAACAGCACACCTTTTATAGTAGTCCGGTGTCTAGGATGTACACTTAGGGCTTTTAGCAATTAGTTTTAGTACCTGCGGTCCCCGTGATCCCAACCCTCCAAAGACTGAATTCTCATCACGGAATGGCTATATTTGCTTGCCCTTAGTGTCAACATGTACTCCAACTATCGCTCTAAGGGTTCCTATACAATCAGGAGCTGTGTGGCGAATGTATAATCCTAAACCGTAAATGGACCCTCAGGATAGACGCCAGCACTCATGAAGCTCCAAAACCCTAAACCCCAAACCCAAAACCCTAAACCCGAAACCCTCCGCATTGCTGCAGGTGAACAACAAAGCTCTGCAATCCGAGGCGCCCGAAACCCTAAACCCACGGTTTAGGGTTTA